>VWZZ01000502.1:239068-264164 GCA_013399095.1 Psophia crepitans
GGCCGCCGAGCTGCCCCCAGCCCTCGCTAATTGCTTTCATCCGGAACGAGCCTATTAAGCAAAGAGCTGCGCCCTGCCGCAGCCGGGGGCGTTGTTCGCCCCCCGCGGGGGGCTGGGCGCGGCGCCGCCAGGAGCAGGTAGGGCCGCGCCGGGGTCTCTCTCGGCTGCTGTGGGCGCAGCGTTGGGAGGAGGCTGGTTCTGCTGGAAGTCGGGTGTTGCTGCGCGAAGCCCCCCGCAGCCCGGGGCTGTGCGGCCCTGCCCCCGGGGCTCCCGCAGCGGGCAGCAGCGGTTTCTGTTCCCCTTCCGTGGGCTCGGCGCTCAGCTTCGCGTTGGTTTAGGGAGCATCGGCTGGTAGCTGGGTATTCAGTGTTGAGTGGTTTCCCCCGTGACCTTTCCTCAGCCCCTGTCCCTTGCAGGAGCGTTCCGAGGGCGGTGACGGCCCGTTCCTCTGTCCCCGGTTTCCCGGTCCATCACCAGTGAGTGGCACCAGCGCCCAGCCGCTCTCTGGGTAAGCCCTCGGGTAGGGAAGCGAGCCCGGAGGCACCGGGCGAGAAGGAGGAGGGATGAGAGGAGCGAAGGGGTGCGAGCGGGTCCCCGCTGCAGGCGGGGCTGCGGGTTGCCGAGGTGTTTGGAACCCAAGCTTAATAAACATCAGAAATCATCTTTAGCCACAAAGCCGTGAGCCAGGCTTCTCCACTCTCAAACCCTTCTTTTTCCGGAGCACACTCTTGGGGGGGGCAGGTTGGGAGGGGGCTGTGTCTCCTCTGGAGGTGGGGGGGTCACTGTGCTCATTAGGGCAGTTCCCTCACAGTTCAAATGGCTCCTTAGCAGTAGAATTCCTCTTGTGCTCATCTTGGTGTTTCTTTTGTTCGGCTGCTGGGCTCATCTTGTGTCCCCTCCCAGGGATGCGCCTCGTTAACTGCTTCGCAGGGGCCGAGGAGCATCCTTGGGTTTAGCTCTCGCCTCTCCCCAGCACTTCCAGTTGTCACTGGTTAACTTTCATGTGGCCAAGTAAAAATCTTCGAGGTAGAACAAAGCAGTGTTTTACAGCTCTCTGCAGTGGGAAAAGCTCTAGGTAGCTGAAACTACAGGGGAAGTTCAAACAGAAATGAAATTCCCCGGGGCAGTGCCCAGGCAGTGTGTGGGGACACCTGCAAGCGGCCCCAGCCCTGCCGGGTGACGTTCCAGTGTCCCTGCAAGCACTGCGGTGCTACCTGTCTCACACCCAGCGGCGTGTGCTCCACCTTGCTTCCCTAATATCCATATACCATAACCAAATTGTGAACACGGGGTGGGCGTGGGGGCCCGGGGCCACACGGCTGATCTGCTCCCGCTCTCTGTTTGTAAAGCGGTGCTGTTAGAGGCTCAACATAGAGATACTGCAAGGTAACCGTGTGGGCTGGGAAGCAATTTCTGTTCTTAGAACCCCCTTTGTGCTGGCAAAGTGTTCGTGAGCTTAGGCCACAAGACCTGAGCAGGCAGAGGAGTCTGGTTTGTTTGGCAGAAGATACACGATTCGCAGAGGTACAATACTGCAGCACTGAAGTTCTTGGAAGCCTGTTTCTACCACTTGTATTGGAAGAGGCTTTGGGCGTTTGAAAGCCTTACATGGGCAGCTTTCCAGGGGGTGGAAAAACAGCAGAACCGCAAAATGTCACGCGCAGATCTGGATACAAGCTTTGTAAACCCAGCATTTTGTTCAGAAGGCTTTGAGATGCTAATTGGAAACACTGCCCTAAGCAGGAAAACAAAGAATGAGCTGCTCAAGAGAGCTTCCTTCATTAATTTTGCAGAAGCACTAACGGTGGGGGTCAGCCTCTGGAACATTGTGTGGAGTCCCAAACCTGCACTGTGAGCGTGACACGCTGGACGTGTAGGAACGGACAGTGGGTATCGCACAGCCCGAGCTGGTGGCGTGAAATTATACATCAACAGGGTGCGGAGGGCACGTGGTGAGGTGTGAGCTGCTGCTGTCTTGGAGACTGCAAACTTCTTAGCCAAGCTAAAGTAAAATTCCTCTTGAGTGAAACTTGGGCAGGATATGTGAATCGTGCACTGTGTAAGAGCTACAGTTTGTCTTGACCATTTCTGTTAAACACTAGAAATTGATTAAATTTTAATCTGTTCTGTGTGATTTTCCCCCTCACTGCCCCCAAGGTGCTCACCCTGGTTTGTGCTTTCTGTTCTGCCATCAACAGAGATTGTCAGATAAGCTTGGAACCAGTAGTGATTAACATCTTGGTTATCGACCTGGATGGTGGGAGGGTGTCCCCTCAGCCAGCTTGCAGATAACACACTGTGGGGAGCGGCTGATGGAGGAGGTGGCTCTGCTGCTGTTTGAGAGGGACATGGACAGGCTGGAGAAATGGGAAACGGGGACTTTGTGAAGTTGAGCAAAGTGAAATGCTGGGCTCTGCCCCTGGGGAAGAATAACCCTGTGCACCAGCACGTGCTGGGGCTGACCGGCTGGGAAGCAGCTTTGCTGGGCATCCTGGTCGACACCAAGTTGAGCACAAGCCAGCAATGTGCTCTTGCTGCAGGAAGGTCAGCAGCATCCTGGGCTGCATCAGGAATGGTGCTGCGAGGTGATTCTCCTGCCTAACGTAGGAAATACCTCTCTTTACTGTGAGGGGGGTCAAACACTGGAATGAGTTGCCTGAGAAGGGTTGGACTAGGGGATCTCCAGAGCTCCTTGCCAACCTTGGCCGTTCTCAGGCTCCTGTGAGCTGCTAAGGATGTTGGTGACCAACTAAGCAGAGGAGCGTGTGACTCGAATTCCTCCATGTGGAGCTTGGTGATTCGTGGTACCTTTAGCTCGTGGGCAGTGGCGGTCCCTGTGCTGTGACTCCACGCGTGGAGAGAAGGGAACGCAGCAAAGCGTGATGGAGAATGGATGTGGAAAAAGTGAAAGGAAATACTACTGTCTCATCCCTGGTCAACCGGTTTGTTGTCATCCAGCTGAAAGCCAAGGCAGAGCCGAGAGTCCAGTGGAAATCCTTTTATGCAAGGACCGTGCTTTTGTATTTATTTTGTAAAGCACCAGTTAATATATGAATAACGAGCATGTGGTTATTCTCAAAAGAGCCAGACAGTTCTGCCAGGAAGACTAGCATTCGTAACAGCCTTGAGATATTTTTCTCATTTTGTTCACAATATAAATGGTACTCGAATTAATATTCATGTAGAAATAAAATCTGAGGGGGCCTTGATAGTAAACCAGTAAACAATACAAGGAAAAATGGCTTTTTGTGGTAGCATAAAGATGCAAAATGAAGGGGAGATTGGGAGCTTGTTTTCTTCTGTCACATCTCCCAAAAAGCCAGAACTGTATTAAATGTTTGTATTTTATTTTGCCTTTGTCCAGGGACATTAATTATCCTGGAACAGCACAAGTGGGTGACAGAGCAGGGAGCTGCCATGTGGAACGCAGGACAGTTAAGGCATAATGAAACCTATTAAAGTGAAAGCTGTTTATAAAGTGATCAAAAGCACTGTTAGGCTGCCGAAACGCCTTACCAGGTACCGGAGCGCAGTTAGCCATTTGCCATATGGGACTAATGGAGCACAGGCTGTGTAATGTTGGAATGTGTTCAGATAATCCATTTACCGAAATGGGGATTGTACGCCGCACTGTCTGGGGATGTTTTATGCTGCGGAATAATGACATGGCCTTTGTTTTCACATGTTTGATGTCTTCCTCTCTCTGTTTTCCTCCTGAAGTAGCAATATCACACCGGGAAGCCAAGCGTTCCTGTGCAGCGAGCGCTGCTCTTTTATTTGAGCAACCTTGAGAATTACTGGGGGGTTACAGCAAGCGGCAAACACTTTGTACTTACGAACTGCGTTGAAGAGCGCCAGCCCTCCCATTCCTTTGTCTGTGTGAAAATAAGGGATGCGCACAGATGAATTATGATTGAACTCTGCTCAGAGCGAACCGCTCTGAGTAGTTTTGCGTATGTTGTTGAAGCAGTAACGGTTAACAAGGAAAGCATTTTACAGCAATTAATACAAACAGAACAGGGTCGTTCTTCCAACGGCTCGGTAACTATCACACAATACTGCAAGAAAGGTCATTATCACTATTAGAAACCTGGATTTTGCAGATGAGCCTCTGTTTATTGTACCGTCTTTCCTTACAGTGCACCAGCTGAGGGCTGCGGCAGCAGAGATGCTTGTTTATCCTGTTTCCTTTGGGCAGTTATGATGCAGCCCTTCCTGGAACATCTGACCACCTTCTGGACAGGCAGTAAGTGAGCAACGGGCGTGTCCTGCAGGAGATCTCCTATTTGTCCTATAGACTTAGTTGGTTTAGCGAAGGTGACCTGTGCACCTTTAGCTTGGGAAAGGTGACCTGAAGGACTGGGAGGAATAGGTGAGTCCCTGTTTTAGCACCTCACCTTGTTTACCCCTGAGGACCCCCTTGTGATGGGGATGGGACTAGGAGCAAATGTCCTGGGTTATGAAGTCTGCGCACAGCTCTCCTGGGGCTTCAGGGTACTTTGCTCATTCACAAAGTTAAGAACCACCCTAAAACTGACTTTTCCTGCTTCTGCATTGAGATGTTGCCCCAGTGCCTTGTTCGTTCTTTCCTCCATTTGGGAGCCAATTAACACAATCCACAGTTTTCCCCCAGGGGGGAAAAAAATGGAAGTAGAAATTGCAGTCTAGATGAATCCACCCATACGGCTAATACATGGTCTCGTTGCTGCTCTTTAACTTGATTTAAAAAAGGAAGGAAAAATGGATAGACACTAAAAGTTTCAGCCATGTGGCCGCATAAGAAATCTACTGAGCCCTTATGTTGGGGATGCAAGAGCAGAGCAAATGAAGGTGCTAGTACTTGTGCTACGCACTAATAGGTACTTGGCTGGGGGCAAGGCTTAGGACGGTACAATTTCTGCTCTGCAGAAAAAATGACTACAGGTTTCATGGGTACACTAAGCAGGCTTAGCCAAAAGCCACGCTTGCCATTAATTCCAGCTCATAAACTCCAGCATTGCAGGAGGCTGTGCTGGAGACAAATAGCAACGGAGGAAAACGACTGTCAGAGCGTTCAAGAAAAGTAGCAAAGGGAAGAAAAGCAGAGAACAGTTGCCATTGCCAGGAAATGATAAAACACCGACTTCAAGATGCATCACAGCACAAAAGTCAGTTACTCAATAACTTTTTGGGCACACGCAGCAAGTGGCTAAATAGCTGGAGAAGTGCCACTCGAACGCCGTTCGTATGAATAACTGTTAGCAGTTCAGCGAACATTGATTCATTCATTTATTTACCTGTAACACGCCTAGCACGCTTCTGGGTGCTCCTGGAATGGCAGTTGTTCGGGGCTGTGCTCCTGGGCTGAGCAAGGCGTAGCTGTGCTGTGCTGACAGGGCTGGGGGATTGCGAACGGGTCCGAAGGCCCCCGGGGTGCCAAGCTCTGCCGGAGCCCCGGGCGCCCTGGGGATGGTGGAGCCGCAGCGTGGGTCGGGCTCGGTGCCTGCCGTGCCGCCCGTACCTCTGTCGCTGGAGCACTTGCTGCCTGAGCCCGTTTGGCCTCTGCACCGTCATCTTTTGGTCTTCAACTGCACTGGAGGTGAGCGGGGCTGCGGGTCAGTGCCAACCCTTTTCCTGCTGAGACTGGGTCATCTCCCACTAGTTTTTGTGCAAATTATCTCTGGTTTAAAAGTTCCTGAGTTTTATGCGTATCACTGACCATGCTCTGCTGTAATCCTTGGTGAGTGAACACAACTGGGACTAACCACAGTGGTGTGTTGGTGTGGCTCTCGTGTGTGCACTTACACGCCCACAGCAGCTCCTTCAGCACCGCAGAGCCCAGTGTGGGTCTCGTGCTCTCCTGTGTAGCCGTAACCCAGGTCTTGGTTCCCACGTCCTGGCTTCCGGACCAGGAGGCAAGAGCCCCGCGCCTCAGAAGCGGTGCCGACAGATCGCTGCAGTACAGGAGCTTCAGCTGCCAAAGGAAAACGTGCCATCGCGGAAAGCAAGCGCTTCTCTGGGGCACGAACGCCTCCTCCACCCCTCAGTGGACTTGGTCTGGGGCAGGTTGCTTTGCCGGAGACTCCTTTCCCTGGCTGTGGCGGAGTGTCCTTACCGCTGCCGGCTGGGCAGGGAGCGTGCCCCTTTGGAGCCTGCTGCCTTTAGTGCCTCGGTGTAATCTTATGGCAGCTGCATCGGGTGAGGAAAGGGTTGCTTCAGGGAGGTCAGGGCTTGCTTTCTGGGGACGATAACGGGTACCAGCGCACTGTCTGACTGTCCTCACCGACAGTGTTGCTATTGATTAAGTACGTACGATCAGTGAGACCCCCGGTTGATTAACCTTCTTGCTAAGAACTGTGATTTTTCTAATGTTCAACATTACTCCTTTTTTTGGATAAGTCATAGTGCTATTTGCTCCTCACACCTTTCTTCAGTTTTGAGTTAAAGGGGAGATGTGATTTAGTCGTGCCTAGTAGGAATCAGTCTCTCTCAAGTTGAAGGGATCCATAAGGTCATCAAGAAGCACACAGGGGTGCACGGATGAGCGGAGAGATTCATGTCAGCAGGAGGAGGACAGCTCTGGACTTCTGTGAGGGGACTGGAACCACTGATGGTACGGGAGGCAGGTGGAAACAGACTGACTTTCCTACCCAAAGTGGGGAGGGGAAAAGAGTCCCTGGGTTTTGGGGTGGAGGAGCTGAGGCCAATATTTCCTTCATGGCAGATGTCCAGATAACGGCTCTGAAGACTACTTCATTTTCATCTTCTGGGATTTCTGATTTCAGAATTGATTCCCCAGCATGCCGTCTTGATTTGGGGTGGGAGAAAAAAAACTGATATGAGATCTGATAGAGAAAAAAGACTGACTGCCAGTCCTGCCAGTGATGTCTAGTTTCCTCACAGTTAGTATTTTTTCACCTTATTTCCCTAGGAATATGACTGTTACTCCCCCCCTTGTTTCAGGGAACCAGTTTGCATCTGAGATGTGTTCTCTAGGACCTCGGCAGTGATGAGACACTGGCTCTCCAAACAGAGCACCATATGCTGCTTCTGTGTGTGTTTGCTGCCTCCAAAATACCCCCAGATAATTGCACTGGCTGAGTGCACGACAAAGTACCAGAAAGGCGTTGGTACACAGATGCTGATGCTCTTAGGAAAGAAAAAGTGATAAATGCTTCACTGCTATAAAGAAAAAGATAAGGATGAATTTTGGGAAACAAATTGACAGTTGCAATACCTGTTAGCGTTTTAATCTTAAAATCAAGCATGTGAGGAAAGATAGGCTCTATCAGTAAATCTGCACTGGCTTTGTTTAAAAACAAACAAGGTATCTGACTTTCAAAGTGTCTCTTATCTGAGATGCAGAGGAATTGTGGTGGGGTTTTCAAAAGCGGTTGGAAATTAGGCGCCTCATTCCCTTTCGCACAGTTAGCAAGAGCTGGTCCCAGATCATGTGTGCAAAACCTGGTGCTTTTCACTTTAGAAGTGGATATTTTTGTTTCAGTTAAGCAAATAATACAAATTTCAGAGAACAGACATTATTCTGCCATGCTGGGAAAAACAAAACACATCTGAGAGAGGGTTTAGTACAAAAAAATGTTGCTTTTCAGAAAATCTGCCTGGTGCCGTGTTGTTCCTAATTCTCCTGTGGCTTTTAGGACTGTGTGTCATGTCTGGGGGTGCTGTGTGAATCTGGTGGTGTTTGCCTGGATTTCCTGCCTGCCAACACGGGCTGGAAACACGGTGTAGGAAACACTTTGATCAGCTTGGGTTTAAATTGGACAGATACTGCAGCAACACCTTTTCCCACAGTACCTGGCCACGCTGCTCTCGGGCCAGGACAGCTTGTCCATCGGGCACTGAGGACTCTGGTGTTGGTCCACTGCCTCAGGCATGTTTTTCCCAGGCTCCTTGGGTGAGGATATTGTAGATACACACGAAGGTGTGCAGACAGTGTGCCTGAAGAGTGACCTTGCAGTTGCATTGCCCATCTCCTGCATCTCTCAGCTTCATCTGCCTCCATGCTACCCAGGAAGGTTTGAGGGACCACTGAACAATAGGAATATTGCTCAATGCATCAACATTACAGAAGCAAATTATGATAAATTACCTCTTGTGCGCCCTCTGGGAAGGTTTCGCAATGATCATTAGCCCTCAGAAAGTCTTCTGCTTCCTGTGGTGGTCTGATGATTGCACTCTGAGCTCCCAGATAAATCACAGGTTGAACAACAGGAGAGCCCTGTCACCGGCAGCGTGTGGGAAGATTCCTCACAGGTATTGCTGTTTTGTTAAATCCTGCCGAAGGGATGGATACCCTTTAATCCTGAAGAACTGCCACAAAGTACTCTGGTGCTAATTGCCGTTGACAGCAGGTAGGACTTCTTGGTGCGTTGTTGCTTTTCTTCTAGATGGTCAGTGCTTTGGTAATTATCAGGGCTCAGTGATTTACCTGCTTCGTTTCATCTTGTTCAACTTCTCCACATCAGTATCATTTATCTCTTACAGGGTTACTCTCTGCTCCTGCTAAGAGCAAGTACCATATTTTTACATTTGTAATCTGTGGGCTCTCTCCTCCAATCTGCCTCCCGCTGCAATTCATTACTGCAGGTTGTGTGTTCATACGGGTAATGCAAGGTAAAAGCTGCCTCCAGCCCTTCCCGCAGAGCCCGTCAGCTTCCTAGCCCTGATAGCCTGTTTCTGTAGTGTCCATCGGCATCCCTCTTCCGAGCTGCCCCGGTGTCTGCTCCTGACTGGCTGTGGATTATCTGAGGACACGGGTGTCTGAGGGATGCTGTCCATCTGTAGGTGCATGTGGGCCCTCATGGACCCACCCTGTAACCCTGCGGCTGGCTGGAAGGCACCGGCAACTTTACCCTCTGCACAAAGCTGCCTCTGGCCTGGGGCTTAAAATCACCAGAAGGGTGAACTTGTGCTGCACACCATGTTCTGGTGGGCAGAGGAAAAAGCTGTCCGTGTTAAAACCAAAAACAAAGCCTCTGGAACTCGTACAGCTCCTCTGTCTTGACAGCAGCGTGTTTCATCTCCCCGGCTCCTGCCAGCCGCCCCGTGCAGGCAGCGCTTCCGAGGCAGCCGTTACCCCTGGATCTTCGCAGACCTGCTCGTAGCAACAAGGACACTAATGGTTTTCTGTATTTCTGTAACAGGAAAACTGTAGCTGTGTGTAGAGAAACAGTGATGTATGAATAGTCACATTCTTAGAAGTAGACAATTATTCTGGAGGCTCTTCTCTTCCATAAAAGATGAGCCTCAATTTAGCCAGGAGCTTTAAAGCTTCTTGTGTTTAGAAGTTTGCTTCATTAAAGACAATTCCTGAAAACCTCCTTGGAAAAAAAGTAATTTTGACTTCAGCTGAAGTGTTCAAGTGATGTGAAATTGTTTCATTTTGCAATGAATTTTATTGTAATTTTGTAAGGGCCAAGGTTCGCAGAACTATCCAAGTACAATTAACTTTCTCAAAACAAACATTTCAGTATTCTGGAAAGCCTGAACAGGCTTTTTGCATACTTTCAAAACAATCCGTTTGTCTGTAAGCACCAAGAATGCTAATGAGTTGAAAATTCCCTGAAATAATAATTTCAGAGTCTGGGGACGTGGAGCATACTCTGCTCTGAGTGCAGATGGTGCTGCGGGGGAAGCCCCGGGCTCCCCCCGTGGTCCAGTGCTGAGCTGTCCCTGTGCAGTTCTCCGCTCCGAGTTAACAATCCATTTTCCTCGTGTGCAACTGGTTACTGTTAAATAAAATGGGTCGTTCTCCTTGCAGTTATGTTGTCAGTTCCCTTTCTGAGTTGTTTAAACCAACTCCACTTGCTCAGCTCTCTCTTTGGCTGACCTTCATGTCTGTGTTTTAAACCTTTTTTCTTGAACAACGATATGATTATTTTCCTCTCTGGATATAGTGAGGGAATGAGCGAAATGATCCTGGTGATACCAGCCAACTCCAAGGCAAATCAATTTTACTCTCTAGTTCTGTTTCCTCCTCTTTGCAGGATCTCCAGTTGCAAGCTGTGTGCTCATTGCCTCCGGTTACCTGCGTGACTCGTGGCGTCTTTGCGTAAGTGCCTGTGTTTATATAAATATATATACACATACGTATATATAAAAAGATGTACAAATCTGTGAGGGTGTGTATACGTGCCTGTACCCTTTGGGAGGCAGCAGCTTGTGCTGATCTGCCTGTGGCCAACGGAAGGGTCACCGCCTGTCCTTCGGCCGCAGCACGTTGTGCAGTACCTGGGCTCCATCACGCTCTCGTCTCTGTTGCAGAGCAAAAATCAGGAGGCAACCTGTAACCAAAATCCTTGTGGCCCAGGGCAGCCGCCGCTCGGCTGTGGGCTCTGCAGTACCGTGCTGGCACGGGTAGCAGTGGAGCGTCTGCCGCTTCCGTGGGGTGGGTGCTGTGTGCCTTGGCCGGCCGGGCCCCGTCGCCCAGGAGTGCTGTGAGCTCTCCTCCCTGGCGCTGGCCGCGGAAGGAAAGCTGGCTGCCAAAATCTCAGGGGCAGAGCTGGGTGCAGGGGTTTCGGAGGCGAGTTTCAGTCCTTCTGTTGCCCAGAACACATAAGCCTCCAGAAACTGCAAAGCTGTGGAGGAAAAAGGGTTGTTCTGCTGGCCCTCATTCTTTGCAGAGCCTTTCTGCTTGCCCAGCAGCACTGCGTGGCACACACATAAATAGCCCTGCAAAGCAAAGTGCTGCGTAATGCACAGGCTGCCCAGATGGATCAGAGCTTTCCCCTCTAACAGGGTCTCTTTGCTGCAGGGTACCGCTGCGACGAAGTGCCTGCCGAAGGGCTCAGGTATTCACGCCGCAAGCCGACGGCTCGCGCTGCCCTGGCCGGCGCTCCGTTACCTGCGCACGTCCCGCTCGTCAGCCCTGCCGTGCGCCAAAGCCTGTCCCTGTGAACAGACAGCCCGCTGTCTGCTGGTGGCCTGAGCCCACCCAGGCGTTTGTGTCGGTCACTTGTGGCAGGAGAACGTTCTGTACCTCGTTCTGCTATAGATGGGCATCGGCATAAATTGTGATGGGGATCCCATCTTCTCACCAGCGGTTTCTGTGCTGGTAAAAATCTGGCTTTGTCCTTTCTACCTGCCTGCCCTGCTGACTTGGTCCGCGCTGAGATGCAGAGTTCTCCTCTCAAATCCTCAAGCTACATCCTCAGTTAGATCCACGTGAGAGATGTGCAGGTGAAGAATTGTAAGATTCCTCTGTTTGCAGCTTACCCCCTGTGATGGCACTTGTGCAGCATTTCTGTCTTTGGGGGCTGCTGTAACCTTGTGGGACTCAAGGAATAATTGTGTTGTGGTTGGAGGGTCCAGTACTCAGCGGGTCCTCTCCGAAGGTCCAACAGGAGGGAAAGCAGTGGCAATGTGCCGGTGAAGTGGGTGGATCTGGGGAAAGGATGCTGTTGAGGAGATGCTGTTGGTGCGTTTGGCCACAGTTGTCTTGCAGAGCAGAATCTTGCTCAGTCGTGAGAAGTTTCTGGCTGCAGGGTGTTTCCCATCTCGGCTGAAGCTAAAGGGAGCAGGCGCTGGGGCTGAGCGCAGCAGTGACTCAGCCCTGGACGTGCCTCGTGTGTATCTGCCGGAAAGAGGCTTCAGCCTGTGTCTGCTGGCTAGCCAGGGAGAAGTCACGCGTTATCGAGAGGCCACCTGGAGTCTTTACAGAGTAAAGCGATTATTCCTTTCCTGCGCCACCTACAAATGTCCTCTTGAGCGGCACGCTGGGATGGGACAGCATTGGATGGCTTTTTCAGGCATCTTTTTAGAGGGAGGGATTTCAATATTTGTAATTCAAGTTTCTAGAACTTTGAAATTCTAGCGTTTTGTTTCTGAGGTCTCTGTTGTGGGGCCAGCGCTATTGTGTGCGGTTCAGTGGCCACCGCCTTTCTCCTGCTGAGTTACCAGGTGAGAGCAGACAGGTTGCAGGTGGACTTCTGCCTCTTCTCAGAACTGCTCGAGGCAGGGAGATTTATTTTAGAAGACAGGAATTTATAGAGTTCATTAAAAATACGGATAAAGACCCGTGGAAGGAAAATGTGTTAAAGTGCAGGATGGGCTTTGTTTCTGCCATCAGCACAGCTCCAACAGTTAATTTTGTCTCTGCCTTCTGACGTGCTCTGTCTCATGCAACGTGTCCGGGGGCGGCAGAACTGCTTGAGAGAACCTGATCTCGTGGGCTCCAAGAACTTTGCTTCCAGCAAGCTTTTTACTGGGGGTGGAACAAGAGTTTTGTTTCAGCCCTCAGCAGATACGAGGATTTGTGAGACGTTTGCCAACAGAGACCGATACTCAGCTGGTGCGGGATGTCGTAACCCCTGGGGCTTTTCTGTAGCTGTGGCAATTTACGTGAGCCGAGGATCAGCCCCCGTATGTTGGCAAACAGTTCGTATCCTGCGGGTTGAAATGTTGCTCTTCCCCTGCCCTTACGCAGGCCGTGGTGTTTTATTATCAATTTCTGGCTTTCCAGCACTTCTGTGAAACGGGGAAGGTGAAGGTGCTCTCTGACCGTCCCGCTGGAGGAAGTGCTGGGTTCGGTCTGGCCGCCTCCTGCCTGGCTCCGTGTTGTTCACCACTCGGGTAGCAGTGGCACCGCTCCTGGGCCCAGCAGCCTGCTCAGCGCTGTCACCCGCGTGCTGAGGTCACGGCAAACCCTCTGGGACGTTGCAGTGTTAAACCACTGAGTGTTTGCTTTCCCACAGAAAAAGATGGCAAAAAACTGAGGCAGGAGAACTGCAGCCGTGATCTCTCCCGGACGAGAGCCTGAGCGTTTCAGGGCAGAGGTTAATAGCAAAAACCTAGAGACGTTCCCAGTAGGATCATGGTGTGACTGTAGCCCATCAATTTCTCACTGGGTTTTTTTCCCCTGCACTGGTAGTAATACATGCTGTTCTCTTAGAAATCTATTTTAAAACATGTCACTTGGTTTGTGTTTCAGCAGTGTGCTGCTGTAGGAGTAACTGGAACGTTGGTTGCAGGATGCAGAGCAGTGCGGGCGCTTGGGGTGACCTGCCCGGTGGTGTCCTGGCAGCCTGGTCACCCGCGTCTTCTCCCTTCGCCGGCACTCACGTACCCTCTGCCATCGGTTTGCTGCTGCAGCTGCTGTGAAGTGACCTGGCTTTAATGGGGGGATTTATCTGAGTCATTATCTAGGGCATCATTTTCAGTCCCACTTAAAAAATGTTTCTCCATTCTCCTTCCTGGCCCGAATTAAATGTCCACTACCTTCACATGCAAAGAATGTACAGGTGTTAGTGAAAGGCCTTGCTTCAACGTGCTCAGTTTAGTCTGGTTGTCTTAAGCTTCTGGAAACCAGCTCTTTACCTCTAGCACATCTTCCCTGGGCAAGGCTCTCTCCAGCTGAGATGCTTTTTCCGCTTGAGGATCATTTTCTTTTGCCTTTTTCTCTTCCATTTTTCACTCCCCCGCCTTTCTGCCGTGCGTTAGGCGTACACATTCCTGTTCCTTCACCCAGCTTGTCTTCCTGCTCAGGAAATACCAGCTGTGTTGTAGACCCCATCTGTATTCTTGGACCACAGCTCAGCTTACATGCCTTTCTACAGACCAGTGTTTTCAGGTGCTTTTTTTCCTAGTCTGATCAATACAATCACTTTGCTAAAATGTTTACACTTCTTCATACAGCTTGTAGGAGGCTCCCCAATTACTGCCTAGCGTGTTCACAAATAGCAATTATCTTCTACCCAGTTCGCTTTGTTTCAAAATGTGTGTTTATATCTTAGCACGTTTTGGACCTCCATACAGAAACTAAGAAGGTAACAGGACTAAGAACAAGTGATGGGTAAAAAAAATGCAAAAAAAAAAAAAAGATTAAACCACATAATTTTTCTCGAGTGGCAGGTTTGGCATCTGCTCTCTAATGCAGCAGCAAACGCTGACGGCTGCTGGGCAGCAGCACTGTGTGCTTCCCTCTCCATCCAGGCCAGGTCATCAGGATGCTGAGATGTCCTGCTAATTAAAGCCCCTCCAGGTATGGAGGTGGATGGTAAGCAGTGAGATGGGGCGTAATGAGGACCCCGGGATGGTGGTTTCTGTCCTGACTTCCAGTTGCTTACAGCTGCTGTCAGGTCCCGCTCTTCCTTAAAATCTGACCTTTCTGCCTCAGACTCCTCCACCCTTCGCCCCATGAGAAGTGTGTCTGAGTGAGCTGTTTCTGACTAATGCCAGCAGGATAAAGAGAAAACTATTTCAAGCACTTCAGTGTTTTGCCTGCTTGAAACTCTTGAAAGTACTCTTGAGTACATCCATTTTATGATGTTTACTTAAATATAAGGGTTGTTTTTTTCCAGGGATTTATTTTGCTCAGTGTCCTCGATTTTTACTAGTGAAATGCTTTTGCTTGGTTATTGCACTGCTGTCAGGATGCTGCTGGAGGCACAGGGAGTCACTGGGAGCGTGCAGGGCTCCACAGAGATGTGCTTGGGGTGGTGGTGTCACCCCCCCTTGATGCAGCCTTGGCAGGACTGTAGCCCCTCAGTCCTCAGCAGTGTGTCCAAGGACAGACATGAATCACGGTCACTTCCTCTCGGTGCAAGGACATTCAAGAAGATAATAGGTGGGAAAAATAACAGTTGATCCTGAGGCTGAAACTGGAAGCTGGTTCTGAATATAAATTAGCATGTGACCTCAAACTGTCCTGTTTTCTGTCTGCTCATCAGCATCTCTCCTTGCCTAAGTCCAGCCTTGGTTTTTCTTTTGTCCCTCTTTCACTTTCATATCAGCACCCTTTTGTTTGTCCTGAGATGGGCACAAACCTCTGCTGACAAGTGCGAGACAATGCAGCTTGTCCAAACCCAGGGGCTCTTCATTCCGCGTCCGTCGCGATACACGCATCCCGCTGCAGTTCTGCCTGGCTTGGTTCTAGGTTTCCCTCGGTTTTCCCTGGGCATGGACAGTCTGTTTTCTTTAATCCTGGGCTCTGAAGCAGGGTGATGTCTTGCAAGTTGCAGCAGAGGCAGGATGTGAAACTTGCTGCTCGTATTAATGTCACGAATGACCCCCGCTGGAGTTCTCCAAGGTCAGTAGTCCCAGATCTCCAGAAAGGCCCAAGCATTACACACGCCCCTGGAGCTGTGAAAACTGGTCCCTGCATGAGGCTATCAGCGTCCGTTTCCTTCCTACATCTCCTTCAGAGGTGCCTGTCAAGGCCTTCACTGACTGCGTCGTGTGTCCCTTACAAAGCAGAACACCAGCTGACAAGTCTGACAGCTGAATCTGTGCTGTGCGGTTGGTTTCATCAGTTCTGTCATTGTCTTTAAATTACTTTAACTTCTGATTTTAAAAAAGCAGTAGCCACACTTACTGGTCCAACTGCAATGAGCTGCAAAAGAAATGTGGGGGGAACAGCACTTGTTGTCTGTGCTGTGCGTTAGAGGAACCCGAGGCACCGTGGCTGCAGCGATGACTCCTCTGCTGTTGGACCGCACTGAGGTACAGACCAGCAGACTTGGGTTCCCCAGGACTGCTGTGGACGGCGACTAAAACCATTTCCCCTACTTGGTATCAAAGATGACTCTTAGAGGTGTGACACGGGGCCTCGAATGTGGCAGAGGTTAAAGCGACAGGTTAGGGGAGAGGAGAGGACACCACTGAATACTGACCGTGGCAGGTTCTCCTGCAGGCTGGTACCTGCAGCATTGGAAACAGTTGCTTGCAGACATCTTGGAGAGATTTTATTCTCTGGAATCCCTCACAAGCCAGAGAAAATGGAACTTTTCATGGGTGAACATCAGATGCTGTCAGAATTGGAGGTTTTCTGGCATTCTTAGCAGCTCATCCGCTTGTGCAGGGAGTTACTCGGTGTAATGCATTCCTACAAGCTGCTTGGGATGACTCTCTGAACGGTAAGAACCCAACCAGCAAATTTCACGCTTCAATCCCAGTCTAAAGCTGGTGCTTCTTACCCCTCTCCCTGACACGCGGGAAGCACCGGCGGGAGGTTCGAGGGCAAAGCGCAGGCACTCGCCGGGAGGGGCAGGAGGGAAGGGCAGGGTTTCCCCGTGCCTTCACGGCCGCGCGGTGTGAGCTGGTGCGGCAGGGCTGGTGTTCGACCGCCCCGCGCCGGGGTCCTGTCTCTTAGCGGGGTCACCGCGGCGCGCTGTGTCTGAGCTCCGCACCCTTTGTGACAGGAGGGTGTTGTGAGGTACCGGCTGCAAAAAGCTTATTTTCCACATAGTGCTGACAGCTGCAGGGTGTTTATTGTCTCTGGGATGTTCAGATTACGAAGTCTGGGACGCTGAGGATCAGAACTGGTTTAAGTCAGGACTGCGGCAGGTAAAGCTGCGGCATGTTGGGAGCGGGCAGAGCAGGCGTTCAGTGCTGCGCTGTGAGTTACGAACACGTTCCAGGAAAGCGTTGTGTTTCCTTAGCTGTGTGCACTCGTGTTTCACTTCAGAGGTGCACGATGAGTGTTTAGATTATTCCATTTCTATTATTTTATACTGTGATGTAGTGCTGTGACTGGAACATTTTATTTTACAAAACCAGGATGGTTCTAACTAGTACCCGTAACGGCAGGGAGCCTCCCTCCACATCCATCCGTGGTCTCTGCTTTGTGGAGTCACCTGCATCAGGATGGGAGCCTGTCCCCAGATAATGAACTGAACAGAATTAGTAGCCAGATCTGTGTTGCACAGATCTCTCCCCTCTCGTTGGACCAAATGCGTTTGAGTCGTTGGCTTTGCTTTGTTTAACTCCTCCATGGTGTTACTGCAGAGCGCCTTTTGGCTGGTGGTGACCATCTCCATTAACGTCACTCTTTTCCTGACTGATCCTGATTTCTCTAGATGCAGCCATATGAAGACCACTTCAGGCGAGCCTTTTTTTTTTTTTTAATACGTTTAATAGCCTGACACGTCTTGCGCGTGCCAGGCGTTTTCCTGGCGTGCCCACAGCACGTCGGGCTTTCAGCCGGGGCAGGCGAAGGGAAAGTTATTTCATTCAGACCTTGCCAAGAGCCGCCGCACCAGCCGGTGGATGCCGTTCTTGTATCGACACCCAGCGTGCTGTTTGCTGCCTCCCTGCTCCTTCCAGCAGGCTCTGAGCGTGCACGAGTCCTGTTTTCTGCAGAAAACTGAAACCTTGGCTAAAAAGTCTTGGTGGGACGTGCATGAAGGGGCCTGGCAGCACTTCTGCTTGCAGTCACTGACTGCTTACGCTGCACACACATGGGAAGTTCTTGTTTTATATCAACAAATCACTTGGGAAGGTACTATAAAAATAAAGAAAAACTGCATGACTGATGATATTTAGCAAGGGATGATATTTTTCTAAGTTTGCTGGAATGCAGCTGAGGGGTCGGTTTAAAACGCAGCATCATTGCAGAAGGACCTGGACATTTGTTGTCAGTTCATCGTGTCGTTGACCGCTTCGTAGTGGGCGCCCGGCTGCCCCCCTCCTGTCACTGGGCATCAGGAGGAATTTCTGTGGAGCCGCTGCACTGATGCGGTACGAGCACAGTGTCAGTGCAATCAAACAGTCACAATGGCTTCGCTTAATAAGAGTGTACAGTTTATTTTTTGCATAGTAAATTTGTTATGATCTAGGTCAGTGCTTGTGACACCAAATCCTCCTTCCAGGGTTGTTTAGTAAGCTTTAAAAAAACCCCACAAAATCAAACTTGCAAGCGTCTTCGAACTTCCAGATGTACAGTGTCCCCATCCAGGTTTGGTGCTCAGCTTTCCAGAGGAAAAAGTTTGGGTTTATTTTTCTGGCTTAAGCTCCCGGTCCTTTGCTTTGCAAAGGTGACAGTAATGAATTACATTTTTTCCCCCCTCAAATGTTACTATTTGTGAACTGTACTTTGCAAATAGGGAAACTGGGAGGATAGCTGTGGTCGATAAGCACAGGCCAAAGGAGTGACAAAGGAGTGATCGACACGCTGGAGGGAAGGGATGGTGTTCAGAGGGACCTGGGCAGGCTGGAGAGGTGGGACCGTGAGAACTGCATGTAGGTAATCAGTTTTTTCCTTTTTTTCTATTGAATCAGTTTGTGGTAATAAATTACCAAGTTTTCTAACGTTACAGTGCTCCAGCCTCTAAAAAGTAGGACTTTGCATTTCTTTTTCTGCCCTAGGTCTTGGTTCAGAGCATCAGTCTGATGTGCTCATGTGCTGGCGTTTGTCCTCGCTTACTTCCAAATGAATTTGATGTGACATGATAAAACTGGGGTGACTAAATAGTTTCAGTACTTGGCAAACTATATTTAATGGTGGTTGGTGAGGAAAGCAAATAGTAAAATTTGCTTTCTTCAGCAAGACTTACTGTGGGCACCGGTCTGTCAGGTTGTGTTTCTCAGTCTGTGTCACGCTGAGTTATGCTGTGGGATGGTGCTGAACTCCAGTTGCACAGCATCACATCAGAGCGCCAAATGAGTACTGCAGGCTATTTTAAACAAAATTAGAAGCCTTTGTGGTTATGCAGGTGTGTTTGCTATGAGGCTGATGCTTGCTATGACATTAAATACACATTTTGGTTCCTCTGCAGGGTCCTGCTCTTTCCGAGCACGTGCAGGGTGTGCGATCCTGGCCGAGGTGCCTCGATCGCCAGAGACGTCTGTTTGCAGTAGGTGGATGCTGGAGGTGGTGGTGCAGCTCCCGGCGGGTGCCGCCCAGCGCTGTGCTGCCCGGTGGTGAACAGGTAACGCCAAAGTCCGTTTGTTTCTGGCTCCCGTGCCCAAAATGTTGCAGTTCCATTGATGTGAAGGAGAGCGCTGTCCCTAGGAGTTCTGCTTCCCAGCGCTGGCCGGCATCGCGTCTCGCTGTGGGGAGCAGGGCGCTTGTCTCTGGCCGTGCCCCGGGCCCGGGGCAGCAGGGCCCCAGGGTCCCCTCCGTGCGGGCATGGGCCCCGGGGCCGTTCCCCAGGGCGGGCACCGGCTCATGGCCAGTACAGATGGGATCGGGTTTTAATAGTTGTTACCTGATTCCAAGAAGGTTTAGTGGCAGTGAGCTACAGTCTCTAATTTCTAAGACTTCTCTATTTTTTCTGCAGAAACGCATGGCACCTTATTTGCTAATAAGTGTTATGAATAATTAAATTACAACTCTTTGAGGTCTTTTCCAGCCTTAAAGGCTCTATGATTCAGAAGAAGGGGCCGTAGCAGAGGTAGTGATGTTTTGTCCTTGCTTTCTTTAACTGAGAGTGCCGAAGCCTCACCAGCTGTCTCACCACTTCTGCATGGAAAGGTTTTAAAGAATCCTGCACCGAGTTTTAGGAGACAGCAGAATCAGGGCACTGGGTGCCTCCGCTGCTATTGCGTTTTCACAGCTGATCTATCATTACAGCGGCTTGCACTTTGTGCAAACCAATTAAAATGAATAAGTGCACTCTGATCTAATATTCAAGTCATTTTTTGGCGTGCAATCAGTCATCATAAATGCACATAAAACTGGAATTCAATTAATCAGCTCATACAATGAGCCTGTCTCGTGCTATTTTTTCCTAATACATTTTTTCTTTGAATAAAAATGTAATTGTCAGTGCAAAATATCAAACCAGAGCCACATAACAAATAGCTATGGATTTGTAATTAAACCCAATAAAGCCTAAGATGAAGTATAAAAGGCAGAGAGCTAAAATCCAATTAAAACTTATTATGAGAAATACAATGCGCTTTTTTTTTCCCAGGCAGAGAGCAACGTATTCTGGTTTTTAACAAAACGCGGTTATTGGTTTTGATAATGAAATCCGAGGTATGATTCAGCGGGTGTGGAGTAAATAGCTGATGGCAAGAAGAGACAGTGACATATGAGGGAGGCCTGGGAACAGCCCCATTATCTTCTGTGGCAATCAGAGGCAAGTTACAGTTATTTCCCCTCCTGTCTATGGGATGCACTTGACTCTGAAGAAACAAGTTATTAATTCTTGTTACCCAGGATGGCATCTGATATTACTTGCATTTATTTTTAGAAGAGGAGAGAGATTCATTTCAGAGGAGCTTTGGCTGTTAGTGCAAGACACTAAGTGTGACGAGTACACCCAGCGGCTCGGAAATCGCTCATTTAACGAGGGTGAGGGGGGAACCGCTGGACCAGGTTTGCAGAAGACGGTGGCTCCTCGTGATCCAGGCCGTGTTTCACGGGGCGAGAGCCTGGGCTGGGCTCTGCTCCATTCAGAGCAGCCAAATCATCCCGGCCCCGCTGATGCTCCAACCTCCTTCCCGGTGGAAATATTGTGGCTGGGACTTTTACCCGTCCTTGCCCGAGCTGCTCCCTTTTTTAGCGCAATAAACATTCACATGACGAGCAGGAGGGAGTGAGGCAGTTTTTCCTGGTGGCTAGAGCCCAGCGGAGAGGGGAAAGCCCTGTGCTTTGGGTGGTACCTCAAAGAGTATTGTGCATTTTTGAAAAGGACCTGAAGCCTCTGCCAAATCTGTTGTCCCTCCTCACCCAGCAAATCAATGCTCTGATGTTTAACCTGGCATTCGTACTAGCCTTCTCCTGAGCCTAAGAAATATGTTTGAAGGACCAAATCCATTTGAGTGGGTCACCAGTGGGGTCAGGCGAGCAGAAGGGACACGGAACTGAGTGCTTTCTGGGGACGGTCACCGCTCCTGGCAATGCCAAAGCATCTTCCAGGAGCAGCCAGCGCCCTGCGGCCGTGCCGCTGCCGTGCAAACCCTGTGCATCGGCGTGGTATGGATGTGTGGGTCGCTCTTTGGTGCTGTTTGCCTCTTGAGGATATTTAAAGGGCCTGGAAACATCACAGGGGTTTGGTCTTCCAGCCCTGGTTCTCAGCACACTTCATCCTCCTGGTGCATGTCTGGCCAGGGAAACTGGTGCTGAGGAGGGATCAGCACCGCCTGCCAGGGGAGAACCTCCAACTGCAGCGAACAACTTACAGTCTGCAGGGGCACAGAAGCGGCTGTCTGGGAAAGAAATAAAATTAGAAAGCTTCAGCGTTGTTTAAGGTTAACTGATTAACGTCATGCACTGGTCTGACTGCTGGTAATGGTTATTTCTCAAACAGAAATGGCTTACAAATAATTTCTTTTCTTTCAGTTTGTTCCCAGTCAGAAAGCTGCTTAGACGTGGAAAATAAATGTTTGAAGTTAACTTAGACTGAAAACAACTGGACTTTGTGCTTCAAATGGAGAAAAAAAAAATTAGATTTCTCTTGTCAGATTTTTCATTGTTCCAAAATAACTGCAATTATTCCCTTTTTCTTGTTACTGAGTTCTTCCATTGTGTAACATGTAATTCTCTTAACTAGCAGGGAGAATCAAATATGCCTGGCTCTTCATTTCATCCTGACCCTAATCTTTTTTTAAAATTTGATTATAGGCATGACTGCCTCGTGCCTGTTTTGCATCTTTGTAGCATTAATGGTCTAATGAATAATACCCAACTGCTTTGTTTATCCTTTGTATTTTTGCTAACGGCTGTCACTACTTTTGCAGCTCTGTGTTCCTTTACCTTAATGTAAATCTGGTGTCCCTCAGCCCCAGAGAGGCTGAAGACAGAAGAAGATGGAGCAGAGGATCGGTGCGATCCAGGTGAAGATCTTCCCTCTGTTTTATTGATGCTTGTCCTATCGCTTCCATGTCTGGACATCCTCCATTGCCATGTGTTTGTGTGTCAGCTCCTGTGACATCTTTGTCGGTGATATGGGCAGTGAGATCGAGGGCACCCTCAGCAAGTTGCCAACAACACCAAGCTGTGCGGTGGGTTGACACGCTGGAGGAAAGGGATGGCATCCAGAGGGACCTGGGCAGGCTGGAGAGGTGGGACCATGAGAACCACATGCAGTTCAGCAAGGTCACGTGCAAGATCCTGCACGTGGGTGGAGGCGATCCCAAGCACAACTCCAGGCTGGACGAGGAATGGATGGAGAGCAGTCCTGAGGAGCCGGGTTGGGGGCTGGAGTGTGCCGCTCGTCGGGGTGGCCCTGTGATGTACGGAGCATGATGTAGTGCTGCCCTTAGTTCGTGGGCTCTCCTGGGTGCCTTAGTCACCCACATCTCCCAGGCCTCACCCCTTGCTGCTGGTTCCTCGTGGCTCCCCGGCGCTGGGTGCTCCACGGAGGGGAGAGACCTCTGCTCGTGCGCTTCGAGAAGTTGTGTAAAGGCAAAAGGCGTTCATGGGTTAAATACTGACGTTTTCTGCAGCCAAGATTGACGATGTGTTTTGAAAACAGCTCTTCTGTGCGTGTAAGTGTCTGAAGTGGTTCTGAGCTCTTCAGGAAACGCAGCCACTTACAGTGTGACCTTCAAGCAAGCAAGAAAGAATTAACAGTCACGGACGCCACGGATGACTCCAGCTGGTCCCAGTTACGAGTAGTAAGCTCTTAGGAAAACCTTGATTAGAATTCAAGTATAATATAATCTCTTTTTTTCAGCTGTTATAAACAACAACTGCACCAGAGCAGTAGGAAGCGAGGTGGCCAGGCTCCCCAGGCAGAGACAGAAGGCGCCTGGAATCAGAGAGGGAGCAGGGTCCCCGTTTGTGTGGCTGAGCCCACTCCCTTTAGGTTATTTTCTATTTTTTGTATCGAAACAAAATACTGAGCGCTTAACCTAGTGACTGTCAAACATAGTTACTTAAAGTAAATTAAGTAGTAAATAGCAAGCGTTAGAGTTGTCTGGTGTAAACACAGCAGCAAACAGGAAATTTTGGGTGGAGGCTGAATCCAGCGCTCAGTCACTGGCGTTCTGCAGTCTCACCCACCCCCGAGATGTCTTCTGCCGCGCGTTAATTCACTTGCCACACAACTGCTGTCTCAAAACGCTGACCCTCATTTAGCAGCCTTAACCTCCGAGCATTTCCCTGGTAGTTAATAATGCTCCTGCGGAGCTACTCGTGACGTGCGATCCATCCTTGCTTTGCAGGCTCTTCTTTCACAATTAACAGCGGTAACAACGCCCTTAATATTCAGTCAGCGGCACGGTGATTATTCAGGTTTGGTGCCGGGGCTGTAATTGAAACCATCTGTTTGAGGGGCTCTTTTCTGCCCAGCTTGCTGGGGGAGCTGCCGTCTCCTGCTCCTTGGTATCAAACAGAGCCCCGAGGTAAGAGGATGCGGTGCTGGAGGTGGTCCCGGCCCGGCGCTGCTTCCAGCCGTGGAGCAAGGCTGTGTGACGATGTTTATTGGTGTATTACTGGCCAAAATTGCAGCCCGTGCTTTCTGTGGAGATGCGCTGGCTGTCTCCGGGGCAGCGCGTCCTCGGGCGCTCCCTGTCCTCCCCGGCGGCTGGGGAGCAGGACGGGGGGCGTTGGCAGCTCGGGCTGCCGGTGGGGGCACCTGGTTAATCGCCGGCCGTGCCAGGGCCCCGCCGTGGTCTGACCAGCCCTGGCCACGGTGCCGCCGTGCGCGGGGCAGGACCCAGCACCCTGGGCTCCTGCTGCGGTGCGCCGGGCGCCTTGCCTACAGGGAAGGAGGTGCTTCAGGACTTACAGTTTTAGTTTTGTGAGCTTTGGAGCGTTAAACTGTGACCACTGGGGCAAAGGAGCTTTATCTACTGCTCCGGCCTCTACCAAAGCCACAAGTCCAGATGTGGCTCCGCAGTAACTGTGGGACAGGTTATTTTGCTGTTGCCTGTTTGTGCCCGCTGATAAAACATGACTCTGTTTCAGTGCTGGGAAACAAAAGTACTTAATTGTCACTAAATTAATCTAGATCAAACCAAAGTACGCAGCAGACCGTCTTTATCCTCTGCAGTTCCTGCTATGCAGAAAGCTTCGTGCCCTGTGCTGGGTTTGGTGACATCCTCCAGCTTCGTGGTGGTGACGCTGAACTCAGCCGTTCCACTGCCCGATGGGTGGGAACTGGAACTGACAATTTAAGCGTGTTACACTTTTAGGTGCTGAAAGGCACGCTTATAGGCTAATTGAAGCCGATAAACCTGAGCTAGTTTGATAGCAGCCATGTCCCCCAGAGATGGCGGCGTACCTGCGCCAGCGAAGGCTCCAGCAGGTCGCCGGCAGCCGAGCAGAGGCACCGGTGGGTCTCCGAGAGGCGAGTCTCCATCTGGGGCTCCACAGGGCTGGCAAAATCTGAGCCAGCTGGCTGAACGCGGCTCAGTACAGCGGTAGGAGACAGTTGAGTCTTTGACACTATATCCTAAAATCCTCCTTTGATTTCAAATTGTAACTCACTAAAATACCTTTGTCACTTCTACGTATATATTCCTGCGTGTTGTATGCATATACATATAAAAAAGTTTAATTAAAAATAAGAGGAGGGTTGGCATTTAGAGCCACCCTACACATTTGAATCAAGCTTTAAAAAAAGAGGTTTCTGTAGCAGACGCTAGATGAGCTCTTCCATAGTCCTTGTCCTAAAGGAGAGTATTATAAACTCTGCTGTCAAGATATAAAGCCTCAAGAATGCTGCTCAATAAATCATACCCATTAGGAAGCGTGGTGTCGGTTTTTCCTTGACTTTTGGACTGTTTTAAACCGCTGCTCACTTACTGTTTCATGTGCTCGAGCACGTGCAGTGGCTTTGACGTGGCGATGGAGGCGGCAGCCAGCCCACCCAGCCCGGCCCGCCGCAGCCTCCCACGTCTCCGATTTGTCGGCTGAGCAGCCGAGCCGTACCGCTCGCTCCGTCCGCAGGCGTCTCGTTTGCTCCCCGGCCGCCTGGAGGGCTCGGACCGCACGTACGCAGCGGTACCGGCCGACTTCGCTGGCCTCGCGTTAGGGAGCGATGGGTCTTCCAGAAACAAAGATGATGGAAAAGAGTAAACATTCTGCAGTTAAAATTGAGTTAAAATGAGAAAGTGGTGCGCAGAGATCGGCATGAAGTGGTGTCGTTTGGCAGAGAACAAGCCCGTGTGTAACTGGGACTCCATCGCGCTGGATGCCGATGGCTGCCACAGGGCGAAGCACGCGTTCCCCGCAGCCGCGCTGAGCAGGCGCCCAGCAGCTGCCTGTCGGAGGGGGTTTATGAACCTGCGTCCATCACCGTGCAGATAACCGTTCCCTTGGACTGGCTGCACCACTGAGAACAAAAATTTGGTTTAGCTAGGTTACGTTTCTCAGGTTTCTTCAGGATGGGGGGAGCGCGCTCGTCCCTTCTCCACAGGTACCGAAGGCTTCCTTGGGAAGGACAACAGTCGGTCGCGGGGGGCTCCTGGGGGGGGGGCTGGGTAA
>VWZZ01000502.1:268478-359130 GCA_013399095.1 Psophia crepitans
AAAGAGAAAACAAAAAAGCTGGAGCATTAGTTTTTCTTAAGTGCTAATAAAACACTTGCCTGGACTAGGTGTAGAAGGTGGTGGGAGGCCCCTTCCTATACTTTTAGTCCCACCTCACATGTACAGTTTACCCGTGCACAGTGTTTCAATGCCTCATAATCTCATCATATGTGTTTTATAATCTCAATAGATTTATCACTGCACTTTGCTATGAACTAGAGGTGTATGTCATTTTTGGAAGGAGGAATGAAGGCGCAGAAATGATGTCTACAGAAGGAGCTTGGTCACCAGCTCCCACCTATTTGGCACATTTGATTTGCAAAACTAAAATGTTGATCCTGAAAACCTCCACCCAGCTGTCACCACTACCAAACAGCACCTTATAGATCTGCTAATGCGAGCAGAAAAGGAGGAGAAACAACAGGCGTTTCCATTTAAAGCTCCCAAGCGTGGCAGAAGCCTGGAGGGATGCTGGGGCACCTCCGCTGGTCCGAGCACGCAGGGATGTCTGGAGCCGCGCTGGCTCAGCTTTTGCGGGAGCTGGCTCTGTCTGCGGCCGCGGGACGGGAGGTCTGCAGCATGGATGGAGCAAGAGCCCCCGCAGCACAAGCACCCTCTGCTCGGGGTGACTGGACCTGTATGGGCAGGGTTTTACAGCCAGGTGCTGTACGGTGGTTTGTGTATGTGGTGGGGTGATGGAGGCTTTGCACTTCCCGCTCCGCTAGACCCCCGTGCCATCCCGCCAGAGCCGCGCCCCTCCGCACTGCGCCTGCGCTAGTGGCAGCAGGACGGTTGTCATTGACCATCCCCTGCTAATGCCTTTGTGTGGCTGGAGAGGGAGCGTGCCAGCTCGTTCGCACCGCAGAGCCTCGCTACTCCAGCGCGTGGCCCCAGTTACTGCCCACCACCGCATCCCAACTGGAGCTCCCTTAGCTGAGCACGAACCCTTCGCCGCGCTGCTCCTGGCCCTGAGCAGCTGCTGACGGCAAACGCTTCCACAGAAGAAACGAACTGTCGGGAGCTTGATGTTTATTTAGCAGGTTTCTGTAGAAAAGGCAGTTGTAACATCGCTTGGCTCAGTTTGGGGGGTTCTGAATGGTAATTTTAAATACTGCTTGTCAGTCACTTTCCATGTGAAACCAAATGCTTTTGTAGAAATTCTGTAACTACACAGGATTTGGCCCAACAATTCTGAAATGGTTTTCTAAATGCTTCTGAATTATTCAATCCCCTAACCCTCCCCCACCCCACCTCAATTAGCTTAATTGCCTAAGGAATCGGTGCATTGCAGGCACCTGGCTTGAGGAGTGACCCAGGGAGGGCAGGAGGGAGCTCGCCCCTCCCAGGGAGGGTATAAAGGGGCCACACGGGGCAGGGGGATGCTCTCATCAGAGGAGGGGTGATGCTCTTCAGGGCTGTTGGACCAAGAAGAGCTTTCTTGTTTGAGGTTTGTTTCTTTTAAACGTTTATATTTATAAAGAGTTGTTTAGATACCAAAACAGCCTTATTTTTAGATCCATTTAGGAATGTGTTTTTGTAAGACTCTTGTTTCCCGGATCCATTAAGGAGCTTTCTGGGGAAGCTGTTGCATCTCAGCGCTCCCCAAAGATGTTCCTGAGAGCCCCTGGTAGTGCATAAAGCTCTGGAAATGAGCAGATGAGGCTATGATTCATGACTGCTATCCTAAATGCATTGAAAAGTGATTAGTGATGAGGGGTAATTGAGATGTATTTCAGTGATGAGCCTCAGGATTTTTTCTTGAACTTGGGGGTGAGTGATCTGTGCAATCCCAGGTACTAAAGATGCTCCTAATTCATTCAGCCTGGTGGTTAATACTTACAAGTAACTGGCTGAGGAATAATTGGTTTGAGAAACATGTAGAAAATATTTTGAACATGAAATGTGTCCCTATAAGATTCTTGGTTTAAAAAGGAGGAAAAAAAAAAAAAGACTTTTGAAATCTGACAAATTAAGTCATATTAAGCATAATATTTCAATGTTTTCAAACCAGATCAAGTTAGAATTTAATTATTTTTCCTCAAGGAAATAAACTTAGGTTCAAAGGAATCCAAAGACATGAGTTTGGTTGTCAGCCTCTTAATCTGGAAGAATTCCACAGACCTTAGAAATAATGATTGTTTTTCAAACGTCACGGTGTGAGACCTGGCTCTGGGACGGCCCCAGGGAGGTCACCTCGCATTCTGTGCCTCAGTTTCCCCTCAGCTCTGCCGGCTGCCCTGGCTGGGGGGACAGGAGTGTGACGTGCCCCCTGCTTCGCCCTTCTGCTGCTCCTGCCTTAACGCCTTCAAAGCCCTGAGTAGCCAAACGCCGGAGAGAGCTGTCTTGGGAAAGTTGCCTGGATTTTTGTCTTTACTGCCGTTTGGCACAAACGCTGTTCCCGCAGCACTGTGCGTTTAGCTCCCGGTGTCTCGCTGCCGGCTGGGCACCGTGCCTGTGCACCCCCGGCCGGGCCTGGGGAGCAGCGGGTCGTGGGGCACCTTCCCTCCCCTTGGGGCGGGCCCCAGGGGCCGAGCGGCGCTTCAAACCGGCACAGCTCAGGCCGAGGGGCCGGGAGGCAGCCCCGGCACCCAGCCTGGCCCCGAGGGCGGGTTCGCCTCTGTTGCGGCCGGAGGGACTGGAAATGCGGAGTTCAGGGGGCGGCTGGTCGGGGGCACCGAGCGCCCGGTGGTGGCTGGGGGCTGGCGGAGCCGCTGCGGTGGCCGGCTGTCCTGGGGCCGGGGGCCGGCCTGGGACAGGGCAGCAGCCTTCCAAAACCCGAACTAGGTGTCTGATCTGTATAAATATTTAGTATTTCTGTTACGGAAGTGATACCGTGCATCAGATTTAAAAGTGAACTCAGGGGCTGAGGGTGTCACGGGCAGCTGGAGCAGATGGGGGTGTCACGGGCAGTTCTGCCATTGTGTGGCCCTGCCCCTCTGTCAGCTGGTGTTGACACGAGTGATCTCTCAGTTGAGGGGCGATGTCCTGCGGTTTGTGCTCTAGTTCTCCTGCTGGGGGAAGGAACCTGAACCAGCCGCTGTAACTGGGGGTGGGTGAGTGTGTAACACTCTGTGCAAATGACAAGAGACCCGGCACTGGGGGTGCTTGATGGGATGGAAATCCACTGAGCACCTGGGCTGGAATAAAAGCAGTATCTGTCCGGTGTGTGTCAGAATTGGCTTCTTGCACACCAGGCAACGCATCCGCTTTTTGGGCAACAGAAGTAGCTGAAATCTGGCGTCTCCTAGACGTCATCCCAAGATGTCCACAGACAGGTGAACTTCCCCACTGCTGTTCTTTGGTACAAAAATGTATCTGTGTTTGTTTTCTTTAAACACGAGATGCGTGTGGAGCCCTTTTTAAGGGTGCGAATGGGTCGTATAGAGAATTTAACTGAGTAACTGCTGAAAGGAGACCTCAGCCGCAAGCCCAGTGCTTTGAGCTTAGGTTTGTAAATCAAAAGGTGCCGTGTGGTTTACATGTGCCTGGATAGCTTTAAGGATCTCCTGTAACCTTTAGGGGCTAGCCCAGTCCTAACTGCTGCTCGCTTTCGTTGTCCATCGTTAGGGGTGATAGGTAGCAGGGATTACAGCCGAGCCCGGGTGCTCCGTGCTTTGTTTGCCTGCTGCCACCCGATAAACCCCGCTGGCTGTTCTGCTTCATGCTTGTGCAAGGACTGAGTGACGGGAGGTGCCTGGGGTTGGTCTGGTTTCAGCTTTGCCTTTTCAAGGGGAGCTGTAAGCCTGTCTTTGGGAACCTGCTCTGAACCTCTTGCTTTGTGAGCTCCGGTCCTGTACTGGGCAGTAGCTCGGAGGAGTCAGCCTGCCCGGGTCTCTGGTTTTGAACATCATCCTCCAGCTGGGCAGGGCTGGGGCAGTGGCAGATGACAATATTCAGTTCCCCTGAGTGCGATCTGCCGACAGAGCAGGATACGGGGTGCTGCCTGCCCTGCTCTCCGCACGGGCTGCCCTTCCCACTGAGCCGCATCGCCAGGGTGTCCAGCGGCGCACGGGGCTGCTCTGTGCTCTCGGCAGGGGGGTTTTCTGGGGGCCATTACGCAGCTTCACCTTGATGTTAATATCGCCCACCCTGCTGCTGCCAACAACCTCTGAGGTCGCCGCAGGAACTCGCGTGAAGTGTACGTGCTGAATGTCTGCATTGGGGGGCGCTCCCTGGTGCCCTAACACAGGGGCTATAAACAGATTTTGGGAGCTTGTGTGTTTACTTGTATTCAAGGAAATCTCTTCAGCTGTCCCGGTAGCCCTGGCAGATGGCCTGGGATGCCTAGGTGTATCGCTTCATAGCAGCTATCCGCTGCAAACTGTATTAGCCGTGTTGAAATAGAACCTTGCGATGATAAATGCTAATGGATGTTGAAAATTGCATAGAGTACTTTTTGGGTTGGGTATGAGGATGATGAGTTATTTGCAAGCTTTGGTTTGGCTACTGTACAAGGTTCCCCATATGGCAGGGTCAAACCAGGGAAACACGCTGGCTGCTGATTCTGGGGGTTTGTGTGTTGGACACTGGTTTTCCCTGTCAAGCCGCAATCCTTGCCCTGAGCCTGCAGCACCCGGGGAGGAGCTGGGAGATGAGGGCTCCGTGCAGGGTGGCTGCAGCTGGAGCGTGCCCGGCACATGTGTCCTGGAGTGAGGAGCATGGGCAGCACCCAGGCTTCCAGGGGGTTGGCCATGGGGGTGGTGGTGGAGAGGATTTTCTGCAGGTTCCTCCTTATAAAACTCACAAAACCCTCTTAGTGTTTCCTCTGCAGGAGAACAGGGTTACATGGAGTATTTGGAGTGTATCTGGTATTGCCAGTGGTGGTATCGCAAAGAATTACTGAAAAAGCCCGACAGCCTGTGGGATGCCAGTGGTGCCACCAGAACGGATTAAAGACGGACTGAGTCATGGGGTGGTTTGGGTTGGGAGGGACCTTAAAGATCACCTGGCACAGAGTTCGCGCATGTTTAGTTCTTAAATCAAAAAGGCAGCACTGACTAAAATGTATTTATTCATTTATGCCTCAGACTTTATCACTGAAGTGTGGAGAAGTCACTAGCAAGTAAACTTCGGGGAAGAAATTAAAATATATGCAAACACAGATGTTGCTTCAGGAGAAATTTTTGAAAGTCACATTTTTAAAATAAATGTGAAAATATGTAAACCATTTGCAACTTGGCAAAACTCAACAAGCTGTGAAGATTATCGGCTGGACCATGAGAAAAATTGACTTTCTTCAACAGTAATTAAAAAGTAAAATGTGAGCACCAAGAGAAAGGGGGATGTGGGAACACGACGGTAGTGGGAATACATGTTTTCTGGTTATGTTTTCCTCTTTTTTTCTGTTTGAAAAGCACATCAGTATGGAAAGTTGCTAGCTTTTAGAGTGTGAAAACTTTTATTCATACCAAGTCCGTAATATCTGAGGTGCATGGGCAGGGCTGAGGATGTCCCCAGAAAGAAGATCAGTTATGAAAGCACGCTGGGAGGGCGCTCAGGGTCTGCTGGGTTTGGGTATGATGTTAGGACGGTTTTTGCCTTTGCTGGGCTTTTTGTTGCAAGCTGCTTTTGTTTTTTGGTTTTTCGGTTGTTTTTTAAGAGCACTAATTAGAAAATTAAGAACATTCAACTCCCACACATCAATTTGTCATGTTCTGCTTTGCCACATTAATTTAAATGGAGGATTTCATAATTTCACTGCAATGCACAGTCAGTTTGGAATACAGACATCTGCCGAACGCAGGAACGCGTCATTTCATTACAGAGACGCAACTGTAAATCAGAAAAACACGACCAAGTGCTGCACAGCAGCTTGTTTACACACAGAGCTACACCTTCCCGCAGGGGGTAACAGAACAGGCGGCTTTGAGAAGAGCGGTAGGGTTAAGTTTTGTACCTTAATATTTCTGTGAGGGTGGGAGGAAGAGCGACGAGCTCAGAGCAGTGTCCCGGCGGGAGGAGGGCGCGTTCCCTTCCCCGTGAGCTGTTTTTTTTTAATCCGTACCCATTAACTTTGAATTTCGGCAGTTCGGTGTTCGGAGGCTGCACTGGCATGTCTTTAAGATGTGATAGGTACAGATATCAGTGTGCCAGACAGGCTTTGTGTGAGGAGGATAATAGTGAGGCACAGCCAAATGTGGTTCACCGTTTGCTTAGGCTTCATGTTTTATGTCTCAGCCTTTAATAGAATTTAATTTTGCCATTAGCTTCTAAAATCTGCCATGTCTGAAATCCCCCTTTTTAAGAAGGCCTTTTAATGATTATATATCCAATTTTTTCTTTCTTTGTGATATTAATTCTTAAAAATTAAAACTAAAAAGAAGCAATAAATGTTATTTCACTAAATTTGCTGGAAGCAATTAAATTACAAACACATTTTTTATGATTGCGGAGAGTAGCCAGTATTAGGAAACATAATTTTTTTCCCTCCACTGACTAGATTTTCCCTTTCAAGCAAAAGTTTAAATTATCAGCAGAAATGGTGGTCTTTTCTCAGAGATTTTTCTCATCTAATGGAGCTTTGCTTTTGTACTCACATCTTGCACGGCGTCTCATCCTCTGAGCCTGAAAAGCTTCTGTAGGCATGAAGGTCATTAATCTTAATTAAACAGAACTTTCTTTTTACACTTGCTAGAAAATGAGGATTAGTCTCAATGAGTTTCATTAAATAAGCAGAGCAAATTAAAATTTATAATACATCTCTGAACAGATCTGAAATCATCTCATCAAATGCCAGTCAGCAGGCAAGCCGGGACCGGCCCCAGCGGGACGGAGCAAGGTGCGCGCTGCAAACGCCGGACCCTCGGAACGGGGCAGCGTGTGCGTGGCTTGCTGACGGCCTCCTCCGCGTCCAGAGCGGGTTTGGGAGGAGAGGCGCTTCGCTGAGGCCTTGCGGGGAGCTGAAGGGCTTCGCACGTGCCCGGCGGTGGCTCGGACCAGCCCCGCGGAGGGAGGACAGGTCACAGTGTGAAGTCCTGAAACTCTTGCAAAAGCAACGATGGCGTGCAAGGTCTGCACAGGTTGGAGAGGTCTTGCTGTACTTCGTTTCTTCTATGGTTTTGAAGCACTGAAGCTCCTTTTCATTCCAGTTGAATGAAACTGTCCCTCCTGTGCACGTGTGCTCTCCAGCCCGGGCTGAGGCGCGGTCCTGAGGATGTCCTGCACGCCCTGCTCTTGGTCATGGTCCTGTTCTGCAGCACCACTGAGCTGAGCTGGGTTTTATACTAAAATAGTGGATGTGAAGGCCTTTATAGGTCATGAATTCACGAGCTTTGGTAGTGCTGCTTGCATGTGAAGCGTACCTGCCGGATCCTGGAGGAGACAGCTGTGGCCGGTGTGGTTGCCGTAGCCCTCAGCATGTTCAGCGACTCTCTTGAAGCCGACTGCTCTGGTTTTCTGGCTGATTTCTAACGCACAGTTTGTGCCTCTGTGCAGCCTTTCGTCCCTCCACGTGTGAGCGTGTGTTCTCGTCCCAGACCCACTCGGCTCCTGCAGTCAAGGGGAGGGGAGAGCTCGGCTCAGCTTGGTCCCGGCAGCAGCAGGAGGGGGCCTGTGCCTTGCCTGCCTCTCGTGTCTTTCTGCGGCTGTGCGCATGAGTACGGTGTGCAGATGGATTCCCGTGTCTAAAAACCACATTGGGAAATGCTGTGTCTAATTGTCCTGAAGGTATTAGAGCTTATAACTTTTTTATAAAGAAGACTGTACCCCCAAAGCCCCCTCCAGCCCCCATGGGCTGCACCCTCAGGGTGCGCAGACCGGCTGGCACAGCCGCTGGCTCGGGTGTGACACTTTCCATCTGCACTGAAAAGTTCCATCGCAAATTTATTCATGTGGTTTGACTCGTTCCCCATCTGACTTGCACATCCTCTTGTTTCCAGACGCTGGGGTGTATTTTATGGACTAGTGACTTGTTTAAAGTGAAGTGGTTACAAATGCGTCGAGGAGGCTCTCAGTGATACGCACACAGCGTTAAATTCACTGCGTTGGACCAACACTGACAAGCCACGTGCCACTCTGTTTTGCTAGGGAGAAGCTAAACGGTCTTTCCACTCCTCTGGCCCCTTTGCATCTTTTCAGCCATTCGAACGCCCTGATTTCTCTGCCTAATGGATCCTCTTACCCCTCCTTTGCCCGCTGGGGTTTTCGATGGCTGTGAAAATCAAAGCATTTAAATATCTGAGATTGGATTAGCACTACAGAAGCTGTTCTTCCAGCAAAGTCTGCATCGCGGTTGCCAGCTATCCTTTTACTTCAGACTGATGGAGGATAGCTCCTCCAAGTATTTCCTTTTTACTTTGTGTTTGGCTCGTCTGGTTTATTTGATTAATAATATACTGGGCTGCACGTAAATTATTTCCCACTGAGATTTCTTAAATATCCTTAATGTGAAAAGGTCTTTCAGAACTGGATTTTAGAAGTGGTCACTCTTGCTGCCTGTCTTCATGCTGACCAGCGAATGCTTTGCCAAAATGAGAAGATAAAGCAGCATTAGCGGAGAACGTTGGTCGCTTTACTTCAGCTTCTTTTGGTTTGAAAAATGGCTGTAATTTAACAGGTTTCCAAGTGAAGCCTGATATTGCCTCTAGAAGAAACAAGCTGGTACAACTTGAACTGCTCAATGTCATCATGGAATTTTTTAGTAATGGTGTTGCTATTCCTGGAAAATAAATGGACCCCTCAGCACCTTTGCTGTGGGTGACATCGGAGGCAACATCTGTAATTCTGTACCCTCCTCTGGCGTTGTTTCCAAATTGCTGAACTAGCTACCAGCGAGAGCAGGCTCGTATCAGCAGCTTGATGTTTATATCTTGGCAGGGAGCTGGTGTTTGCCGGTATCATTTGTCTCTGAAGAACAATATCTGTAGTACACGAAAATACATTTTCTGCCCTTCTCCTTCACCCCCGTTACTGGTGTCATCTGACGCTGGCCATCTCACAGCTGTCTTCCTTTTGATAGCACCACCTATTTCTACAAATTTTTTTCATTAAGATAGGGGAAAAAAAAATAAATCAGTGTGGGGCTTCAGTGGAGCAAAAGGTGAAACAACCCTTCGCAGCCTCAGGACAAACCTGTGCAGGCTCCTCTCCGGGTCAGGGAGGGCCCACCTCCAAAACACGGTGCAGTGGCACCGCTCACCCCCTGCGGGGCGAAATGAGGAGTGGGCTTCAGGAGCTTTCCATTCCTCTGTCATCCCTAAAAGCAAACGGTCTGACCGGAGCTCCTGGCGGGGAGCGTGGCTCTGCCCCGGGGACGGTGCTGCCCTCCCTCCCCAGGCTGGGCGATGCCAGGACCGAGAGTCACCAGCATCGCTGAGACAGAGCGCTTAAAAAGCACTGAGGCCCCAAAAGTTAATCAACAGTTACTTCATTTAAACAGCCTGACTCATGGAAACCTTATACAAAGGTGGGACAGGATAAAGCTACAATAAACGCCGCACAGCGGGGCCGGGGCTGAGGGAGCGGTGCCGCTCTGCTGCTGCTGTGGGGAAGGGTTCCCCTTGCAGTGCACCTCCAAGTACGGTTATAAGCATTTTTTTAATATGCTCCCTTATTTGTTGTTTGTTCCACTACAGGAGCTTTCCTTTAGTTAAAATTAATACTTTAAGTACTTCTTGCTTTTTAAAGATTTTGTGCAACTCTGAAAAGATGACTTTTTGAAAGAATTTTGTTCATTTTGTCAGTAGAAAATTTTTTTAATATAATTAAACTGTGAATTTGGTGAGTCAAAAATATAATCTGAAAATGCCAAAACAAACTGGCTTGAGGTTTTTGAAAGACTTTTAATGTCAATTTAGTAAATGTTTTGATCATTCAAATCTGATTGATTTGATTTATTGCTTGTGGGCTTCTCAGGGTAGAAAGGGATAGAAAGTTACCGAGCAGTTATTCGCTTAGAGCCAGTTAGGGTTTAATGCTTTAGTGCCAGAGAACTGTAAGCATGTCCAGGCATTTTTATTTGCAACAGGTAAAATGTAGAATCTATTCCAACAGAAATAAAACACTAGGTTCATTTATTTCTTTGTCTAACTTGGCCTGTGAAACTGCTGATTTGCTGCATTGTCCTCGTTTTCGCCGGGGATAGAATAGAATAGAATCATTAAGGTTGGAAGAGACCTCAAGGATCATCCAGTCCAACCGACCCCCCCCACCACCTATTACCCACTAAACCATGTCCTTCAGTACTGCGTCTAACCTTTCCTTAAACACCCGCAGGGATAGTGACTCCACCACCTCCCTGGGCAACCTGTTCCAATGCCCGACCACCCTTTCAGAGAAGAAATTTCTCCTCATCTCCAACCTGAACCTCCCCTGGCGCAACTTGCAGCCGTTCCCCCTAGTCCTGTCACTGGTTATCTGTGAGAAGAGGTCGACCCCCAGCTCGCCACAACTCCCTTTCAGGTAGTTGTAGAGGGCAACAAGGTCTCCCCTGAGCCTCCTCTATTTTCCCAAGGAGCCAGGATGGGTGAGCCAAGCTGGCGGGGGCTGTTCTGTACCATGAGATGTCATGTTCATCATCAAGGGGAGTCGGCTGGGGAGGGGGAGTCCGCTGCTCCGGGATGGTCTGGGTGTGGGCTGGGCTGAGGGGGCTTGAGTGAGCGGCTGGTGGTGCTGAACCACGACAGTCTTTTTTGGCACCCAATGTGGGGCTCGAGGAGTTGAGATAATGACAGATCTGGCCCGTATGTGTTAGAACAAGGGGCTTTGGGCTGGTGGGGGGTGTCCCTGCCCATGGCAGGGGGGTGGAACTAGATGATCTTTGAGGTCCCTTCCAACCCAAACCAGTCTGGGATTCTAATAGTCAGCAATTGTAACGTTTTAGAAATGCAGATTCACTTCTCTCCAAGTGAAACAATTTTAGCTAGAATAGCTTAAAGTACACCATCAGGGATGAAAACAGGTACTACAAAACGGGTAGGAAATGTGTTTTTGTAGGATGACACCTCCTGTGTCTCTGCCGACGCGGCTGGTTTGTGCCCCTCGGGATGGCTGCCTGGGGTTTGGTGAAACAGGTTCAGCTTCAGCGAAAGGGAATGTCTGAGGAGCAGAAGGAATGAATGCGATAAGCGGTAGTGCTGTCTTCTCCGTGAAAACGGAACCGTCACAGTCATCAAAAGGAAGGTGAAAGCGAGAGCTGCCTGCTGAACCAACCGAGGGAAGCGCGTGCCTGGGACTCGGGAAGGGGTGCGGCGTGCGTCCTCCTGGGTGTCCGTCTAGTCTCACACAGCGTTTTGTCACCAGGCTCTCCCAAGACTGAGCTGAATTAAATGTTGAACTGGTAAGTAGGAGTAAATTCACTACATGCCTGTCTGCACAAACGGTGGGTGTAATTTAGCAGTGATGCCTCAATGCCTTTCAAAGTGGCATCTCAGTCAGAAAAAAATGGAATAGAAAGCAAGCCAGAGGTCTGCAACAGCGTGTCAGAGTATTTTATAGAGCCAAAGGAAACTATAAAACAAAACTGAAAACCCCTGACAGCCAGAAGAAATGGGCAACCTCAAGCAGCTTGCTTTCTGCTTGTGTGATTCAGTGTGCCGCCTCTAAAAACACATTCTTTCTGGGATCTGAACGGGTACCGAGAGGCATAATTGTGTTTTCATCTAGGACAACAAAGAATTTTTTTTCTTTCAAGTTTACCTGGTTTAGGTGTGTTGGGTTGTGGGTTTTCTTTGCATAAGCAGCATGCAGGCACATTGAACTAACGCGTGCTGTCCCTCAAGGGCACTTCACTGCGTGGAGCACAAAGCTGGGGAGTGGCTTTGGAAATCGCATGGAGGTAAAATAATTTTACAGAGGGATCACCAGAAAGGTTAAAAAGTTGAAGGTGTATATATACATGAGACTCTAAGTGTTGTGTGTAGAAAATAAGCTAATGCGCAGTCTTTGCCTGGGGAGGAGAAAGGTTTCCTTGCTGGAACGACCCTCCCTAGGTGCAGTTTCTCGGTCGGGAGCTGTGAGCACTGGGCAGAGCCTGGGGCCGGGAAAGCAGCAGCTCGTGTCAGACACCCAGGGGGCAGGTGAGGGGCAAAGAAATCTGAGGTTGATGGAGGAAAGCCAGTTTGGCTCAAGTCTTTAGTATGCCATGCTGGCAAGAAGTGGGGGGGAACAACCCATCTTCTAATTTTGTCAATTAAGTCTTTATTTTCCCTACAAGTTTTAGTATTTAGATATGGGGAACTGAATGCAGAAACCTAGGTGCAGTCTTACCAGTGTCATTTGAAGAGGGATTACAGGTTTTTGGCCTCTTAAAAAGGCTTCTTTAAATTTGGGCAGATTCATTCTTGGCATGACTCTATTAACTTACAAGTGTTATTATCAGGAGTACCAAAATGCCAGCAAGCTGTGTATTACAACGAAGTCAGGGACGTACAACAAAAATGATTAAGGAGCTTGGAGAACTTGGAAGGAAAGATTAAAAGAACAAAATGTTTCAATTGGATAAACAGCAACTAAGAGCGGCTGCGATAATCAGCGCGTGAAGGGTACAAGTGCCAAGAAGAGAACGTCATTTTAAAATGGATTTAGCTAGAAGTAGGGGGATAAACTCTAGGACGTGGATGAGACTCTTTTCTTTTAATGTTTAGAGCTATTGGACCAGAGAAGTGTCCAGATGTTTGGCTAGGTCACCTCTTCAGGCAGCATCTTCCTTGCCTTTCACGCACTCCCCTCCTGGCTGGGTGTGGATGCACCTTTTAAAGGTTCCTGCCTCTCTGCTTTGGGCAGTGGAGCACCTCAGACATAAGAAGTGTTTGAGGATCCACATGTAAAACAGGTGATGTCTCTGAGAAGCCCAGGTTCAACTGCTGTTGATGGAAGTGAGGATCCTGAAGGTTTAAACTTTGAGAAAAGAAAATGTGCAAATTAAAGCTGAATACCCTGGGGGTGGCAAGACCTGGAAAGACGTTTATGTTCCAAAGGCCAACAGCTAGGCACCACCTCCAGGCATTAAGTCCCTGTTCAGTTTTCATGTAATTCTGAGGTTGCCTTACCATAAATCCTTACTTGGGAAATTTGCACTGTTGAGCATGTCAGAACCACCTAAACCTGATGTTCTCCAGCTGCTCAAAGTCCTGGATCAAAGGTAAGTCGTGCTGATATTCTTGCTCAGCACGAGATACCTACCCCCCCATTTGCTGCAGCAATGGGCAAAAAGGCGAAGTGCAGCCTGTGCGACGGCGGTGAGGGGAGGCGCAAACCTGCCCCAGGCATCGGGTTGTGTGTCTGGGTGGCTGTAGAAATCCAGCCTGGGTTAGTCAGAACTCACTGGGGATGAAGGCACACTACGAAAGGAGGAGTCTTCAGCAAATAGGAACAGAAACTGCTGGATACAAGAGCACAGTACGGAGCTTGTCACCTTGGGCAGCGGTGTGTAGACAAACAAGGCCAGATGTGCCAGGCACACGGTTTCCACGATCCGCAGTGAGGGTGCTTCTGCAGGAGGGCTGGCACAAGGGGGGAGCGGGCGTGACCTCAGGCGGTCAATCAGTGATGCTCAGCTAAAAGCACTCTGAAGTGGTGATGCATAAAACTGCACCTGGAAATCTCTGAACCATGTTTATTTATGAAGAAGTCTGTAATCAGCAGCAAAACTCGTGTTTGTTTCCCAAATTGTATTGGGGAAGTGGAAGGAGAACGTCTATAATTGCCTTCTTGTAAGAAAAGGTGTTCTTCCATTATTCAGGGTCCCATCTTAATTAACAGCATTGTTTCCTCTTAGTGTATTTCAAAATCATGGTTAAATAGAGGTGAATTTGGCTTTAACATAATTAGTTGGATAATTAAAGCTTTGTAAGGTGCTTAAATGAGAGGCGGAGGGCTCAGAAGGTGTGGGAAGGGGTTGTGCTAAAGTTTTACTAACGAACGGAGAGGAAAAGAAAGTTATGGAGAAGTCCCACAGCATTTGAGGCCTGGAAAACGGTTTATCCTTGAGGAATCTCATAGGGCGTATTGGAGAGGAAATCTGTGGCTTCAAGCACAAGCAGTTTGGTTGAAGGCAGAGATGTGCAGAAGTCTTCTCCTTGGCATTTCGGTAACAGTCGTTCTGCTTGACTGCCTCCTCTCCCCAACTAACCCCACTAGTCTGGAGCCCTGCGTAAGGGTTGGCGCTCCAGTATTTTATTCTTCATGCACTACTCTGCTTCTGCTGCTGATACAGTAAATATTGTGGTTGCTGCTATTAAGGAATCTTCCTTTACCTGATTTTTTTTTTCCCTGAGAACAAACTCAGAGACTAACTGTATGTGGAGAACTGTTGAGCCGAATATAGTTTCAGGTACGTGCAGCTAGCACGTGTTCTCCAACATTAAAGCATAAAAATCCTGTGCCAAAATAGTATCGTGATATTCATAGGCGGGTGGTGATTCACTGAAAATTGCCAAGTCGGACTAAAATATCGATTTCTATCTATCTGATGTACAGTGTTCACTATAAAACACCAGTGTGGGGGTAGAGGTATGTTTTACAGCACCTGAAAAATGACATGAATCCTCTGGTGGAAATCTATTAAACTGTGGGGGGAAGATACCCACAATGCCCATAAATACTGATTGATATGACTGCATGGTTTACCCAATAGAATCAGCACAAGATATATTCTATACATACAATGTGGCCACAAAATCCTTCCTGTAGATTGGGTGCAAATATTTTACTGAACCGGAGAGGAAGCCAGAATTATGAAATCCAGGCTATTAGCTGGCTGGCTTTTGCTTCCTCAGCGCTTGCTCTGGCATAGCGAGATGCTGCTGGTATTTTAACAAGTATTTTTAACAGAAGGGGTCATTCTGAGCCTGGGATAATCCTGGTACCTCTGCAAAGAGGAGGGTAAAAGCTTTGTAATTCCAGCAACTGAAGAGGTAACACCATTTGGCCCATCTGGCAAATACGCCTGTATTGCTTGATGGTTGTTCAAAGCACTCTTGAAAAATGTCCTGGATAGGTTGCTAGTGGAGGGAGAGTCTTCAAAGTGTTGCTTTGAGGCAAGGTGCGGAGGGGAGAACTTGTGTGGATTTATAGTCCTTAGGGAAATCTTTTGCAAATACCTGTTGTATAGCACAACCGGGTCTGTCCCCAGGCACGTAGGCTGGCTGACAGAGACATTCTTCTGCCACAGGAAGTCTGTCACGAATATTCTGAGAGCTTCCAAAAACTTCCAGAATAGGTGATAAACTCTACTGGAGACAGGAAAATCCCTCAAGGCTTTGCTCAGAGCAATGTACCAGCGCCCTTTGGGAACCCTCTGCCCTTAACCAGGGCTTTGGAGGATGCTGCGTTGGGGAACAGCCAGCGGAACTTAGTGGGTGCAGTTGGGTGGGACAATGAGAAGGCTTTGCTTGTTGCTGTGATACTGACCTGTGGTGCCACCTCACACTCCCGCTATGTGCCCGTCTGTCCCCGCAAGGCAGGTGTCTGCAGCGCCTGTGTGCTCGGGGCACTGCTGCTCAGGGTCGCTGAAGCTCAGCACCGAGCCGACGGACTGCCGGACGGGACCCGCGTCCTGACCCCATTGCCCCCTTCCCAGGCACGCCGCTCGCTGCGCTGAGGGGCCTGAGGAAACAACCTGGTGAACTTGTCCTGGCCATGGGCTGGGTTTGAGGGAACTGGACGTGGTCCCTGGAAACCCGTCGTGCCACGCTGCGGAGGGGTGCTCTGACAAACCCGTTAGATTCCGACTCGTGTTCGCTTCCGCGTTGCGAGCAGGGCAGGGTTACTGGCTGCTTGGTTCATAGGAGGGAGCTTCAGCTGGATGGCAATAGTGCAGCTGGCACGCAATGCTGGAGAACAGCTTTTATTGAGAGTAAGAATAATCTTACAATGGCTTCGGCACATCCTTTGAAACAAAACTGTAGTTGTGAGGAAGCAGACTTCCAATTAATTGAAGCTTTCGGTTGTGGCGCTGGTCGCTCTGCCAGCAGTGCCGTGCCTACCCACTGCCTCCGCCGGGCACTTGTGCCTCCGCTTGCAGCAAGTTCTGGCAAAGCTGAGATTCGTGTGACATCTTGCACAAAACTATTAGAAAATCTGCCCAATGCTGCTTGCTGTATTTTGCTTTCCTTTACTACTAAGTAATTGAATTCTCACTCCACAAAAGCAGTTGCTAACTTACTGAAAAAGATCATGGTTTTAGTGTTCTTTGAGCCGTGTAACTGGACTTGTAGGGCGCTGCCTTAGAGGATCAGAATATTTGGGACTGGAAGCAATTTCTGATTTTAGAGGGGTCTGCACAGGGCAAGCCCCACAGATGGTACTGTGGTTGGCAACTGCGAGAGACCAAAGGCTGAGATGAAACTAAATGTGTTCATAGATTTGATAAGGATTGTTAGAATCCCAGGCTGGTTTGGGTGGGAAGGGACATCAGAGCCCACCCAGCGCCACCCCCCCGCCATGGGCAGGGACACCCCCCACCAGCCCAGGGTGCCCAAAGCCCCATCCAACCTGGCCTTGGGCACTGCCAGGGAGCCAGGGGCAGCCACAGCTTCTCGGGGCACCCTGTGCCAGGGCCTCAGCACCCTCCCAGGGAAGGATTGCTGCCTCCCAGCTCAGCTCCAGCTCCCCTCCTGCAGCTTCAGGCCCTTCCCCTTGGCCTGGCCCCCCCTGCCCTGCAACCAGCCCCTCTCCAGCTTTCCTGCAGCCCCTGCAGGCACTGGGAGGCTGCTATAATTGTTGCAGATCATTGTTGGAGCAACCCACTCCGTTTACTGGCACACACATCCATACACCACCACTGCCCAGCCTTTCCCCCTCCTTTGTTTAGAGGAAGGCTCCTCCACATCCCTGCGCTGCCATTTAGTGCTTCTGTATGAAGCGGGTGGCGATAAAAACGTGCCAGGCGAAGCGGCTTCTATATAACTTAGATTATAAACCCTGCAAGGGAATGATTGCCTTGCTGAATCAATGCTCAGTGCTTATGCCACCTCTCTGTGGCTTTGGTGTGCTCCTACCTACACTGACAGGCAAGAGAGACGAAGGTGTGAACGAGGTAAGATGCTGGAGGGGGATCCTTGTGTGTGAGTCTGAGGCTCAGTTCACTCTGATGTTTCTCCGAAGCATCGCCGTGTGCCCAAGCTGGGTGCTGGTAGCTGTCAAACCGGTGAAGAGCAGCAGCGGGTAGCAGATGCGTGCCGCTCGGCTCCCACCGGTTCCTCTGGCCGCAGGCTCTGACTCCGTTGGTCCCACGTCTGAGCGCTTTGAGGTGCTGTCGGCAGGAGATGTGTTAAGCTCCCGGACACATTAGCCTAATGAGCGCTCTCAATCTGGGAGAGGCTTTGGCTTGAGCACAGGCTGGGGTTACACTTGTCTGCTACCAAAGTGACAGTTTCTGAGCCAGCCAGCCTGGTGTTTTCCTCCGTCCCTGGTGTGGTTTGAACCTTAGCAGTAAGCAAGGTATTGTCATTTTCTGTAGATACTCACTTTCCCTGACCCTAGGGGCTGTCTGTGTGCCTAAAATGATGATGGGTTTAAATGCTTACACTCATATGCATAAGCCCGATTACGTGGCTTAGTGCTTGGGAAGTGAGCGTGAGGCGGAGGGAGGGGGGCCGTGCCGTGGGAGCGCGTGGGGTGCCTGCTCTTGCATGTCTAATTATTACCCCTGCTGCAAAGTTTACTGAATGTTGGCCTCTGGGGTCAGGGAGCTTAAATAAATAAAATCTTCAGACCCAGAGGGATAAGCGTATTCTATAATGCCATAATCAGTCTGGAGAATGAGCTTTTGCTGCAGCTTCCAATTTGGTCTTCAAATGGTGGTGCAGTTAATAGGATTTTACGTGTGCTGTGAAATTTCTGCCCCTATCTGCACTGTTATTTGACATGCAAAGTGCGGTGTTGTCTTTTTATTAGCAGGGCTGCATGTCTGACATATCTCAGTACCAGTGCTGTGGTTAGACATCTTAAAAGCAAACTGTAATCGAAATTCTGAGCAGGATGAGATGAGAATTAGCTGCCTGTCTAGTGCTTTTCTGTTTATCTCCAAATGTCAGCACTCTGCACTGAAAGTTTTGATAGGAAAGCATCTGCTGTTCTAGGCTAGAGAATTAGCAAAGGAGAGAATTAGGGTGTGGGGAGGGAGAGGGCTAATTGAATCACACTGCAGTGACAATTGCGCTGGAACACGCTCGCGGCAGGTCACAACAAGTAACCAGCGTGAGGCGCAGCAGGAACGGCTCACGCTGGTTTGCAAAGCAGCTCATTCTGGGGCGGGGGGGCTGGGACAGAGGCTGGAGATAGTGATTTCTGTACCTTAACTCAGAACCGGGATGGCATCTTGCTAATGTAGCTGGGGACATGAGCTCACACCCATCTTCTGGTCTTGAACTCAAAGCTGCTCTCTCAAAGGATCCAGCTACAAGTGGATGTTTGAGCAGAGGACAATGGCAAGTGCACTGCTGTTAATCACTTTGATTCTTTGTGTGACGTTTGCCATGCCTTATGTTGGAAATGATTAGCCTATAATCTGATATCTCTTGGAGGGACAACACAGCAGGGCACTGATAACTTCCTTCTCCAGGTGATAGAGGAGCCAACAAGGAGAGGTGCCATGCTGAACATTGTTCAGGAGGGGCTGGTGGGGAAAGTGAAGGTCAAGGGAAGCCTTGGGTGCAGGACCATGGAATGGTGCAGTTCAAGGTTGGTAGAATATCATGGGAGAAAGCCCTGGAGGGAGGAGGGGCCCAAGACAGCTGGTCAGTACTCAGGGATCACCTTCTCCAAGCTCAGGAGAGATGCATCCCAGCAAAGAGGAAGTCAGGCAAAAATGCCAGGAGACCTGCATGGATGAACAAGGAGCTCCTGGACAAAGTCAAACACAAAAAGGAAGCCTACAGAGGGTGGAAGCAAGGACAGGTAGCCCGAGAGGAATACAAGGAAACCGAGGAGCCAGGGATCAAGTTAGGCAAGCTAAAGCTCTGACAGAATTAAATCTGGCCAGGGATGCCAAGAGCAACAAAAAAAACTTCTGTAGGTATGTCAGCTATAAAAGGAAGATGAGGGGAAATGTGGGCTTTCTTCCGAAGGAAGTAGGAGACCTGGTTACCCAGGACAGGGAGAAGGCTGAGGTACTCAGTGATTTTTTTTTGCCTGGATGGATGGGCCACTCAGTGGCTAGGAAATTGGCTGGATGGTCACCTCAAAGCATTTCAGTCAACGGTTCAATATCCAAGTGGAGACCAGTGAGGAGTGATGTTCCTCAGAGGTCTATTAGCTACTTGCAGTGCACTGAAAATAGTGTGTGAGCTCTCTGTTGGTCTTCCTTTTGTGTCAGAAGCCACCAAAATCCTACTGGAGCAGCTGTCTGTGCAAATATGTAGCTCTGCTTTTCTTGTTTTATCTGTTTAGCGAAGGCGATTTGAATCCTCATGCAGCTGCCTGGTTGCTTTCAGAATGCATTTGAGTTAGAAAATGGGATTGGTGTGATAAGGTACATTTTTAGAGTGATGGAAGAGGCTACGGTGATAGTGTGTGCCATTCATGAGATCTTGGGGATCAAGCTGTGAGCAGCAGGTTAACCCTGTTCTTGAGAGGATCTCTGAAAGTGAACGGCACCATAATTCCTGTAATGACCCTAATTCAACAGGACTCTTTGCATTCTTCAAGACCTTTATGTACTTCTCCATAAAGAGTCTCATAAAGTACTATGCTTCTATTTATTCTCCTTCTGTTGATGCTGAAATCAAGAGTAACATACACTTCAGGTATTCAGGCCTTATTTTTCAGTTCAGTGGGGTGGTTTTCTCTTTCGAGCTATCTTTGAGCTGTACGTGCCATTTAATGATTCGCGGTGACTTCTACAGCCCTTGACTGAAGGACTTGACCCACACGACATCAGCTGCTGTTACATGGGCACTAAGGTAGGGGTTGAGTTGCTTTAATACTTTGTACCTTCTCAGTCAAAAATGTGTGTATACAGAACTGTAGCGTTTGAGGTCTTCTCTGGGTTCTTGTCCCTCCCCTGTCTGATGCAGGGTGAACAGCATTTGTTTCAGGACTGAGAAGCGCTGGCAGAATCAGGATGGAAAAGCTTCCGTTGCGCTTTCCTGGTAGGTGTGCTGGCGAAAGCAGGTGCTGGGTCTCCAGCCTTTTAACCCAAGGCAGGAACTTGTTCTGAATAACGTAACCCAGTCACTAGATGTGCTGCAGCACGCTGTGGACCCTGTCATCCTAGCAGAGACCACGGGACATGGCTGGATCCGTTCCAGTGGCTATTGCCGCTCTTCTGTTGAAGCGCGTGCAGAACGTGCGGCCCCAAGCGCGCGTGCGGAGTGCTTTCCACAGCATTTTGTCACTCTTCTCACACATGCAGCCCTCACTCCTCTCCCTGTGGCTTTTCAATCTGCACTCCCAGCGGGCTGTTGTATTTTTAATACCTGTTCGACCCTGGAACTCTCTCACAGGTTTTTGCGATCCCTGGTAACCACACCAGTGGTGCTATTTTTACCAGGAGCTGAGAAATGCCAGCACAGCACTGAAACTTTAACATTCCAACTGTGCAGCTGTATCTGCTGAAATCTTCATTGCGTCACCGAGCTCCAGCTCGGCCTGTTCTTTTCTGCCTTTATATTTCATTATGTACAACACACATTTCCTGACCTAAAATCATCATCTCTCAGTTCACTCAAGTTACAGAACCATGCTCTGAGCATCACTGCAGTGTGTCAGATGATGGCCAGACTGGGAGAAGTCTCACCCACCTCTCTTCTCCCTGGGCTGGTGAAATATGCAGCGAATGTGGCATCTTTTGTGTGTTTACGTTTTTGTGCTGAGCAGCACATGTAGGACCTCCCCAGCATCACCACTGCCATGTTATTGCATGTTCTTCAGGACCTCCTGGGTATCTGCGTCCCACGGTTACACAGTGGAGTGGCTCTTGTGGTTGCCCCTTGGTGCCCATTGCCACACCGCACAGCCGGCAGCTCCGCACAGAGCGGCGCCGGTTGCTGTCTCTGGCTCCCACCATCTGTTAGAGAATGATCTGTTCTGTGCCTGTTTTCCTGTTGATCGTGCTGCTGGTGTACAGCGTTATGATCAGCCTCTCCGGGGAGTGTTTGCTGCCTCCTCCACCTTCCGCTCACCTTCTTTACTACCAGTATTTCCTTCTTGGCAGCAAAAAATGGAAAGACCAAATAGAAAACAATATTCTTCTCTACAATCTCTTCAACAACCTGTGGCACGAGATGAAAATCTAACAGCAAGAATGCTGTTTGATCATGTAATTAGGTAAGGGCTGTGTCATCGTGTGATGCGCAGAAAGGCCTCTGTTGGAGATGCTTGGGGAGTGTAACCTGGCTTTTTCAAAACTTTGAATTAATTTGGGAATGAAATTGTCTTCTGGCAATGCTTTTTTCAGTTTACCTTCAGGAGTACCTTTTACACAAAAATTCTTACAAGTACATCAGGACCTGAAAGCTCAAAATGCCACCTGAGGGTTTCTGTCCTGCAGGGTGGATGTTACTGAATAATCTTGTGGTTCAATGCAGTGCGCTCCGGAGAGGACACTGGAAATTCTTTGGACTGATTTACGTTTTCATGCAGCTTTGGTGTTGTATCTTGCTTTATGCACATCAGTACTGTCATTTCAAGTGCAGCAACACGAGCTTTGCGCCATGTGATGAGGTTGCTCCTCCCCGTGCAGCGAGTAAAGGTGCCCCGTTCCTGTCCATCAGCTGGTTTGTACAAATACATGTGGAAAGCACGAGGAACTTCAGGTAGTGCACTTTTCTGTCAAACTGGGCTGATTTATCTGTCTCTTTTCATGAAGTGAGGGTGCTCATGTGGGAGAGAGATACCCTGGATCAGCTGGTATCACCCTAAGTATCCGAACTGTGTGTCTGAACCTCAGGGCGTGAGGTACCCAAAGCTTACCGATGTGACTGGTGTTCAGCAGGATGCAGGAACCCCAGGTCTGACTGCCTTCCAAAGGCTTTGGGATGCTTGAGAAAGCCTAGCAAAATCCAAACTACTCTTTTCCATGACTCTTGATTGAACTAAAACAAATGAGAAACATAAAAGTAGAAAATGATCGAATTAATTTTTGTCTTTATTTCCTGATCTGGTATTACTGATCTTCCCTTCAACTGAGATTTTTAAAAGGAACCTGGTGCGATTGTTCTGTACCTGGGTTTGCTACAACACTGCAGGGAGTGGGTGATCTGTTAAGTGCTGAACAGAAGAAAAATGGTGTGAGCTATTGGCAAAGTTGATGTGTTTTCCGGGAGAGGTGCCTCTGTGCTCCAGGCAGCGAGCAGGCGCGCTCCTGCAGAGTCAAGGAGCCACCGTAATGCTTGGAGGCTCAAACTGCTGAAGTCACCGTTTTTAATGCACGCTTTGTCAGAAATAGCGTGCATCTCTGCAGGTTATGCAGACACCATGACCAGTTCCAGCAGGTAACCAGGACAAGCTGACTCCCTACCGCACCCTGAGCTGCCGGGATGTGCCTTGGCAAGAGGAAGAAGATTTTTCTGCTGGCAGAATTACCATCACCACTGTGAAATACCAGCAGTGAGTCTTAACTATTCCAGATGTACAGATGATGTGGTGCTTCATCTGGAGGATTTGTGGTGAGGCAGCACGACAGCAAAAAAGAGCTGCTATGGAAAAGGAGCATCTTCCACACAGTGAGACCTAAAAGGAAGAGGGGCAAATAGAACAGCAAGGAGCTTGTGGTGGAAGGCCAGACCAGCATGCTGGCAGCAGGCACAGCGCTCTTGCTGGTGATAGATGTAAACCTTCACGCTGTGGTAGACCCTCCACAGCGACAGAGGGGGCTGTGCCGCACACCCGTCTGGCAGGTCTTGAAGCAGAGGGGGGAGAACTTGGCAAAGATGCCCGACGGCTTTGAGGTCTGTCTCTGCGATGGCTGGAGAGAAGCGAGCAGGCGCTGGGCCACGGGAGCAGAGCAGTTGGGTTTGCTCCTCCAGCACATCACCCCGCACCCCTGCTGCGGGTGGACCTGCTGCGGAAGAAGTCTTGGGCCTTCCCCCCGCTGCCAGCTTTGGCTGGGATAAAGTTATTTTTCTTTCACGTAGCTGGTGTGGTGCTGTGTGTTGGATTTAGGGTGAGGATAATGTTGAAACACACTATTTGTAGTTGTTGCTGGGTAGTTGATGTGTCTGCACCAAATCAAGGGCTTTTCAGCTTCTCACGCCCTGCCGGGTGCACAGGGAGCTGGGAGAGCGCGGGCAGGACCGCTGGCCCAGGCTGGCCACGGGGGTGTCCCCTGCCGTGGCACCTTGTGCCCCGAGTGTGACTGGGGAAGCTGCCCCGGAGGGGGGATCACTGCTTGGAGACAGACTGGGCACTGGTTTTTTCACATGTGCTGAGCACCTGTATTTGTGCATCACTTTATTATTATTTTTTATTATTATTATTTTCCATTTATCCTATTACACTGTTTTTATCTGAACCCACGAGTCTCTTTCCATTCTCCTCCCCCTCCCACTGGGGGGAAGGGTGGGTGAGCGGCTGCGTGGTGCCCGCTGACCGACGGGGGTTAAACCAGCCGCTCCCACAAATGGACTTGTGAGACAATCGTAATACCATAAATACACTTTGCAGAAAGCAGCTGCCTATAACTCTGTATCAAACCGGTCTGTTGCTCGTGCAGCTACTTGCAGCTTTTCCAGTTTCAGTTCATCGAAATGTTAAATGGCAGAGCAGAAGGGAGGAGGAAACATGGAAATTTTTTCATAGTATTCGTTCCATTATTCATCCATTTTATTCCTTATGTGTCATCCTGTGGCCGAGCTGCTTTTCAAGAACGTGTTGCCTGAGCTGTTGAGCAAGTGCTGGGAAGTGGGTGCTGTCACTCTTCTCTGGCTCCAGCGCACGTAGGAGTCACTGCAACCCTTCAAGGAGGAGCACCGCGCTTGAAAATGAGATGGAGGCACACGGCGTTGTCTCCTCAGGTGATCGAATGTAAATATGATGGTAGTTGCTGATGAATTAAATTCCGGTGCATGTGTTTAACCTGCAAAATGCACTTGTCTTGGGACTGATTTATTGCAAAGCGCTCTCATGCAAATGCGTTAAACACAAGTGATGAAGTGCTGTTGGGTTCTCCTCACATGTATCACAAATTAAGATCAATGCACAATGTAAAATTAGTAATTAATGTTACTAAGAAACTGCAGGAGAGGGTAATACAGGGAAAGAGTTTGGGAAGAAGTTCTAATAAGACTAGAAGCTATCTTTGACAAAATTAGCGGAGTAAAGTAAAAGTCAGGATTAAAAGCCTTGTTTTGGGAATGTTTGTAGCAGGTTTTTCCTCACTTAAGGTGAGGAGGAAAAAAAAAGTCCAGTGGCCTTCTCATCTCCCAGTGCAATGATAGGGAGTCATGATCTTGTCCAGCACAGGTGAAAGAGCTGCTCACACAGCTACTGGTAGCTGTAAAACCAAATGAAGCTCTGTGTGGAAGTGCTGCGTAACCCTGGATGTTTTGGGTCTGTTTAGGTTTAGCATTAGGTTTAGTTCGTTAGCTCACACCGTGGGAACTGCACTGGCCTTTACATGTCTGTGTGTTGTCATCTGCCACGCAGATCCCACTCCTGGTGAAACTGGGCAGCGCTGGGATATCAACTGCAATTTGGTGTTAGCTCCCTTAGGGTTTCTTATCCTCTTGAGGTTTGAGTGATGGGGCTTTGATCTCGCTCTGTGGGGACTGACCTTGTGCACTAAACATCTCATACACAGTACAGATTGGTAAAAGAACTAATTTTAGCTCCGTGAGGGATATCTGGATGTCGGGAGCAGTGGGAAGGAGCAGCAGCCTCCTGTCTGCCGGGAGTATCAGCCCCTTGCTGCATCACAACTTCGTATACCCATGGCTTTTTTGGTGGTGTGGGGTTTTTTCTCTCCCCTGGCAACAGCATGAAAGGATGGGAGAAAAGAAAAAAACCTGAATGCTAATGTTGTCCCCTGTCTGCCTTTAGATACATGTTTCAGAAATGATTTGTTTCTGTACAAATCCTGTTTTTTATACCTTTTTATTAAACAAAGCCTCCAAATAAATTTTAGCTGCTTTCCTGCCCGCCTAATCCTCATGTTTTCGTACAGATAAATCTTGTATAATTAGCTGTAGCTCGGGAAGCCTGTAGTGCCTGACGAGAATGAAATGAAACATCTCCTCATCGAGCAGCAGCCAGACACAGTCTGGGGTTCAGCATCCTTCACCCCAGCTCGGTGGTGGTGCAAGCTGGGTAGCGCGGCTCCCGCCAGCCAGATTTTTTTCACAGCTTCAGCCTAAGAGCAGAATCTTTGTTTCTGCCTTTCTGGGGCAGATGAAGAGTGCGTTGAAGCCAGTGGGATTCGAAAACAGTTGAAGCTTTAAGTTCCCATGTGGGTAGAAAGGTATTCCTGTCCCCAGCTCCCTCGTGTTCACCAGGAACACGCAGGAAGACACCAGCTCCCTCCAGTTTGTATGTGGAAATGTCTGGTTGGTGGGGGAAAAAAGACATTCTAGCTCCTGAGTGGTAGAATAAGATTATTCTGGGTTTTGTAAACTTTTTTAAAGCAATATTTGAATTAGGAGGTGAATTGCATGTTTTAACAATCGGGCACCTCTAAAATCAAAACATCTTGTTACGATCTGCGTCAGTCAGCTTGGCCCTGTGTGACCGGGGCCGCGGGGCGCTGGGGGCTGTTGCACTCGCTGACTCCCAGGGACACCGGCTCAGTCCCGATGTCTATAATCTGTTTTGAACAGATTTTTGATGCCAGCTGTGTGTTTAGTCACTTCGTGTTGTATTCTCCTTTTTCTTTTATATTTTTTGTGGTTAAACTGATATTTTATCTTTAAAATTAATACTTAGCACACAATTTATGGGTTTTAATTTCAAATCACAGAGGTAAGATGTCAATCATTTGTAAGTTCATTCAACCGTGGATCATATGGAACAATTATAGGGGCTTTGCATAGCACGGGGAGAGCGCGACTGCTGTGGTTTTTGCTTCATGTCGATAGGAACTTGCTTTACCTTCGGTAAATGTGTGCATTATTTTTCAGGTGTTTCACAGATTTTATTCTACGCTATTTGAGAGCGAGGAGAGGAGGGCTTCCCCGCTGTGTAAGTGACTGAACTAACGGTATTAACAGCAATAGAACTGACAAGACGATTCTTTTTAAGGGTGAACTTTATGTTGAATTATGTTACATCGTAAAGCAGGATGTCGGGTGAACCTGTTTCAGCTCGGAGCTTTGCCCTCTCTCTGATCTCTGTGGATCAGTTCGTTAGCACCAGGGCAGGAGCGCTGCCGGATGCATGAGCAAGGGGCATTATCCCTCAGGCCGCTCCGCTGTTCTACTCGCTGGCACCGTGTGTTGGTTCTGGTACAGCAGTTCAGAGCGAGCAGCCTTGTGTTCTGCTCATGGCCCAGGCTCTGCGCAGTTGCTGCTGTCCCACCAGTCGCCACAGCTGAATTATCCCATCTCTTGGGTAGTTCTCCGTTTAACGGTAATTGGCTTCTAAATGGTAATTTCTCTTGCTGGTTTCTTCTGTGATCAGACAGATCTCTTCCGCTTCTTCAAAGATGGGAGACATGCAGCTGTATTTACAGAAAGCAAGAGAGGCCGGTGGAACGGGTTTTAAACTGTAGAGCTACCACCAACGCATTTGGCCATCAAACTATCCTGGTCCAGAGTTTGTGAGAACATTTCCACTTCAGACTACACAAGCTTAATATTTTTCAAGGAAATGTCATCTATATACACACACATATAGGAAAGATAAAAGAAAAGGAGGACTAGAGAATCAAACAAGTCATTCTTTGGTTTTTGAGCAGGAGAGATCATGTCAGGCTCTCTCCTCAGCTTGGTCTTCCCAAAGTGCTCGGCACACAGATCTCTCAGAAGTGGGAGAGAAGAGGCAACGAGGAATGCCGGTTCGTCCTGGGACAAACATCAAAGCAGGGAGGGGCAAAGTATTCTTGGGCCCCTTCTCCCTCCAGGGCTTTGTCCCATGGTACTCTACCAAGCAGGTCCCTGAAGAACCCAAAGTCTGCTCTCCTGAGGTCCAGGGCAGTGAGCATGCTGTGTGCTCTCCTTGCTGCCCTGAGGGTCTTGAACTCCCATTTGTCTAATCCTTATCTGGAGTAAAAAATAATGAAATTCCATAAGAGTAACGGTGCCATGACAGCCATCATCGGCCGAGCATATGACCCCATCCCATGCAGGGCATTAAGAAATACCTTGGTGCAGATTTCTGAAAAGCCCAGAACCTGTCATTTTGAAGTAACTCACTGAAACCTTTTCCATGCAGACACATTCATTTATGCAGTTGCCTCAGTGGGACCTTGTTGATCTTTCAAAAAAGGCAAGAAAAAAAAAAAAAGTGCTAACATGCTCCACCGCCTCTAAGTTGCGAGTCTCTAAAATGAAGTTTGCCGAGCAACAGATTATTCGGAAAGCAAATTAGAAATGTACTGTGCTGCCTATGTGCCAGTGTTCTCACACGATGGGAGCACTTGTCTTGTGAGGAGAGACTGAGGGAATTGCAGTGTTTTGTCCTGGAGAGGAGAGGGCTTCAGGGGATCTAACAGCAGCCTTCCAGTAACTGTGAAGAGGTCAAAGATGATGGAGCCAGGCTTTCTGCTCATACGCACAGAGGGAGAAGGAGAGACAATGGCCATAAGGATCAGATTTTGACTATGAGGGTAACTGAACGGTGGCTCAGTGGGCTTTGGAGCCTCTGCTCTTGGTGGCTTTCAAGACCCAACCTAAGCAACCCAGCCAGAAGTCAGCATTGACCCTTCCTTGAACAGAAGGATGGGCTGGAGCCTTCCTGAGGTCCCCTGCAGCCCAGACAGCTCTGTAACTATCACACCCACCGGGCAAAGAGGAAAGATTTCTTCTAACTTCCATCAACCCTGCAGCATATTTTTCTGCTTTCTGAAGTTGTGTCTATGGAAATTCTCTATATTCACTTTGACGTGGAGTAGGACCAGGAGCTTGGCATGAGAGGTTAAAATATGACATTTAATTCAAGTGAGAAATTCTTTAAGGTCCAAAGCTGCCCAAGAGTGTTCACGTATGAAAGTCTATATACAATCGGTGTAAATATCACTTCTGTGTGGAGTCAAGAGATGAGCATGTCCTCTCCCTGAGGCACAATTTCTTCATTGAGTTAGGGGCTCCGCTGGCTTCTGAACTGAGACAAGCTCAGTGGCTGACTCTAATGCTATCCCAAACACCAGGAACTTTAAAGACAGGCTATTATATTTTGATAATAATTTAGCTGCTCTTAGATCAGGCGCAGAACTTCCAAGGATCCTCGTTTGTGCAAACGATGCCCTGATGCTTTGGAACGTACTTGCTCATGACCTAGCATGGTGCATGATCTGCATGCTTCATCTCTGTGTGCAGGCCTCCCTGCAATAGCAGATGTCCAAAGAATAGGCTGGCATCGCTCACCAGGTCATTAGAGACAAATATTCCAGCATAATTTAAATTATTTTCAAAAAATGCACAGGGTAATGCATGGGGTGGGTGCGAGTGGCTGTTTTTAACACAAAAACCTCTGCATAAAAATGAGTTGAAAATACTCAGTGATGCATGCAGCAGGAATAAAAAGAATTCGTGTTTTGCTCTCCTACTTACACACATCTGCTGGCAGTAATTGGATATATCATTCCCAGGAGGACAGGGAAGCAGCTCACCTGCTGGAATTCAGGCGTTAATTGGTATCGGCATTAAAAGCCTCTTGAGAAAATACATTCCGGGTGGTGGGTTTTTTGGTCAGAAATAAATGGATCAATAATTGCAGGTACACAGTGGCTAAAATGTTTGCAGTCCTAAAGTCAAAGGCTGTGCCTGTCACAGCACGTTTACAGTAGCGTATGGGACACACCGCGCTGATTTAGGTAGGTGCGCCTCGCTGCTGCGCGAGGACGCGGGAAAGCGCACGGACATTGACAATCTGTGCAGCCGAGATGTCTCCAGGTTCATCCTCTCCTCGTTCTTCGGTTTCCAAAAGGATGCTGAACCTCTCAGGCTGGCCACGAGCCTCTCCTGCTGTCCAAATGTTTCCACTTTAAGGAAAGTGAATTTCCCGGTGTTTTCATTCTCTGCCAGCAAGTTCTGGAAAACGTTTATTGGTCTGTTCTTCTGAGGTGTTTTGTGCTGTCGGAAATCCGTGAGCTTGATTTATAGCACGGGGAGCCCAGTGACCCTAAAACCCGTCGGTATTTTTACATGGGATCAGAACTTTTCATTTGAATTGTGAGCAGTTTGGGTTTGCCTTTGAGAAAAGAAAACCCAGGCAGCGCTCCCCGCGCCGTGGCCGGAGCATCTACGCAGAGAAACGGGGCGTCACCGCTGCAAGCCGCGTGCAACGCGTGGCGCACCGCTGGCTGTACCCTGGGGTGCTTTTGGTAACTGCGAGATGATGATGAAGAATCAGCAAAGATAAATGACTGCGTGAAGCTCACCTTGTGATCAGGCTGTTACGTTTGTGCCTTGGTTCTCGGTGAGGTGCACGCGGGCCCCGTGGAGTTACGTGCCGCGAAAGCGGTTCGGAGCTGCGCGTTGTGTGACGGGGGGGTCGCTCGGTGCCTGGTTCTACAGCGTTCCCTCCCTGCAAACGCCACGTTAAACTTGCAGGCTCTGTGGCACGGTTCGAGGCTGCTAGGTGCCCTGATCGCTCTGCTGTAACCTATTAATATTCTTTACGAACATTATGATAACGCCCATTTTTTAAAGACAGTCTAGAAGCTGCAGGAGTGCAATTAAGAAACTTGCAGATGCCCAGATTCCCCACCCCGGAATACCATTATCGTGGTGGATTGCAGCCGTGATTATGATGGTGGAACATAAATCAAATCTAATCCGGCATTCTTAACTGCAGTTAAGCAGAAATTTGTGTTGAGGAATTTATGCAGATTGCTCCGCAAAATCTTGCAGTTACGTTACCCAGCTTTTATTTTGCTTATTTGTGTGAGGGTAATTCTGTACGTCCTCAGGAAAGCTTCGCTTGCGTGGGGGGAGGCGGTGATTCCAGGAATACTTGCGATCTTGTTTTCAGCTGTATACTGACTTGAATCCCTGTTAATTTAAAAGTGTGGAGAAAAAAAAAAGGTATATACCAGCACGGGGGGGTGACGTCTGTCCGTCCTGCCTTTCAGACTGTGCGTAACTGGTTACAGGGGCGAGGGAAAGGTTTTCCTGCGATGGCTCGAGGCACCGTGCCGCGTGCAGGGAGGGCCCTTCCCTCTCTTGGGACCGAGGAGCCACCGCTCGGAGCTGCTCCCTCTGGCAGCCTGCTGGGTGCCGGGCTGCTGGAAAAATAACCTCAGCTGTGGGTGAGCAACCCTCCGACCCGAGCCTCGTGCGCTCTGCAGGGCGGAGACGCGTGGCAAATCCTCGGTGAGGTGGTTTTTCCCTCCAGCCCCCGCCCCATACTACACTGTCTCTGGAACTTTTAGCTTTCAAGATAGTAATTGCAAAAATACCATTCTGTGCTAGTTTTACAGATACCAGCTCATTTAACTCTTAAAATAATGATGCTTCTTGCAATGCAGGGAACGTGCTGGTTTTAGTTTCTCTAGCAAAGCCGGCTTAAATTGGATTTTCCCCACCCTTCTCTACGCAGTCGTGGAAAGTTTGGTGTTTTCTTTGTGCAAATATTAGAATTGTGTAATCCTGTAAGATAGGGTTTATTCAAAATAGTTTCAATCTGTAAAATTTTGGATGCTGCTTAATTATAAAATGATTAATTGTTTTTAGCTTAATTTACTTAACGTTTACCGAGTATTTGCGTATAATACTTTACAACTGAAAACAGGGTTTTGCAGCCCATTAAAAAATGGAGAACTTGATATTTTGGTTAATTTTAGGGCTTTTACAAAACAGCACAGCTTGACATTCAGCAGCTGAGGATGTGCAATGTCTTTATGACATGGATTTATAACTTCTTCAATATTTAGATCTTTTCTTGTAGCTGTGCTTCAACATTTTTTAGTGGTGTAATCAATGAAAGAGATAAATGAAGTGCAGAAAAAGGTAGCATTGATTTTGCGATAAACTTTGTTCTTCCAGCTGATTGTGTCTGCTTGTGGATAGAGCAGGTCAAGAGCTTTGTGGCAAAATTAATTTCATTGGAATGTGCCAGTTAACAGAAACGGAAATGTGTCAGGAAAATATGTCCTGCAAAACTTTGCTTCCCTGGCATTTCAGCAGCCCAGCGGGTGCGAACCGCCGGGGTTCACAGCTTGCACAGCGGCAGCTCAGAGAGGTAACGGGATGCGTTTAACTTCATCTGCTGGCTCCGTGGGGCACATCTCATCTAGGAGCTACCAAAATACTGCTTCCAGCTTCCAGCATGGCCTTTATATTTATATTTAGTGGGAAATAAAAATGATTCTGAGCTGAATTGGTACAAAAATGATTCCCCAAGTATTAAACAGGTGCTTAAAGCAGAGACTGAGATACGGTTTATCGGTTTGTTTATGGTCTAAGTCTATAGAGGCTGAAGGCAAAAGGAGCAGAAGGTCGTGACCAAACCACCCCAGCACTGCAGGAGGCCCCAGCCAGTGGGTCTGCCCATATTTCACCTTCACACCCAAGGGCTGCCGTCCCTAAGGCAGCACGGTACGGCAAAGGGCCTCTTGGGCAGACCTCTCCTATGGATCACCTCTCGTCCTGTTCTCCTCCGATCTCATGCAGGATGTGTGAGGTGTGCAAGGAAGGGTGAGCTGCCTCTCCAAACTGCTCAGTTACTTCACTCTGTGTAAGAGGTTGGGCCAATTATGTATGTTCAGACAATAAGCTGAGGGTGGCTGTCACTTCCTCACTGGTGCATTTCGGACACCTTGAGAGAAAAGTGACGGCTTTCACTGGCTGGAGCCCCACAGGCAGAAGTAGGATTTGAAAATCGCCCACCTAATAATGAGCACTGTACGTGCCCCGGCTCCTTCCCTTAGCTCCAGCTTCCAGTATGTGCTGTCAGCGTGAATAAATGGTGGCGTGAGACATTAAATATCTCTTTGATGAAGTTGGGGGACAGGGGTATTGAAATAAGCAAGTCAATCTGGATGCTGTCTCATTCTTTCTGAAGTGAATTAGGGGCTATTTTCTGGTTGTCTTTGATGCTTAATAATGCTTAGTCAAATGTTAAGTGGACGGTTAACTGGGGAATAGCATAACAAGAAGTTTAATCATCTTTGTCAAATCACTTCTGCAGAGAGCTAAGTATTTGTGGGCTTTAGGGTTCTTGCATATTTTATTATAAAGTCATATTTTATGTATCTCTCTTACACAGGTTCATCTCTAGTAGAACCAGTTGTAGGGGGCAAAAGGACGGAGCTAGTCCTCAGATGCAGAAGTCGGGTGTGCCTCCTGGAAGACCAGGTTTGTGCGAGCTTTATTTGCCATTGCAGAGCAAGGCTGCTCTCGGAGCTGCCTGGGAAGGGATCAGCCAGCTCTGCGTGTCTGGGGCCGGGGCTGGCACTCATCCCGCAGCGATAAACTCCCCTTCAGCCTGGGCGTTCAGATCTGTACTCACGTGCTGGTCTTCAAAGTCTAAAACTGAAGCATAGACAAATAGTCTCTTCCCTTTCTCATTTCCATTTTTACTGGAATGAAAAAGTAAGAATGACGACAGCAAAAAGAAAACCCAAACCAAAAACCGGAGGAGGAGGAAAGCTAGCTTGGGCCCATAAAGAACAAAAGGAATTGGGGTTACAACTTGTTCCTAATGTTATGCCAGAGTTGGCGGGTTTTTTGAAAAGAAATTCTTGCTTTTACATGTTTCTGTAGGATAAGGTCTGTGGAGAAGACAAAGACACAGAGCCAGTGCTGTGGAATAGTTTGGAGAGAGGGAGACGGGATGCCGAAGACTGGAAAATGCTGGCTAAATGATGTGCTCAGGCTATCGGTGAGGGCGGAAGGGAACGGGTGGCCGTCCGGAGGAGGGAAGCGAAATGGATGCCATTTGTCACTGGTGCTAGGGACGAGGCGTTACGGTGCTCGCCAGCAGCAGGCAGCCCCAACAGTACCTGCCTTCTCCTTTGCTCCTTACCCTCCACACGTGCTTCTGCTTCCAACACTACAGGGCAATTCTCTAACGAGAGACAGAGAAGATCCAGGTCATCGTGCAGCCCCTAGTTCTCTGTTCTCGGAATGGGAGATGCTGCTCTGATTAAAGTGCCAAATGATTCTCGCTCACATTTCGATGAAATGTGACCACTGCTCACCATGGAATGGGACATTTTTGTCACCTCTCCCCTCTCTTCTCTAATAGCAATATCTATCTGCTGCACGCTAGATAATGTGAATGTCCATTCACATTTCAGTTACAGCGCGGTGACTTGTGCTTGACAGATCTCATTATGTCATAGATCATCCAGTCTAAAATTTACATAGGCTTGGATTAAAAGCCATTAGGGAGAAGTCTTCCACTCCGTGTGGTTTCAGGTAAGCAGACCCCTCTCCTTATGCCTCTCTATTTTTTTAACTATAATCTAATACCAGAAAATTGCAGAAATGTAACAAAATCCAATCAACATAATCAAGGTTGTCATGGACTGTGATTGGAAATCATAACCTGGCTTTCCACAAAGCAGATGAGTCACAGCTGGTCTGGAAACAGTGTCTCAGTGTTTTTAGACCTTTAGAGCCAATATTCTTTCACCTCATGAAATTTCATTATCCCTGAAGTGATGCTCTCCTGTTTTTAAAGCCTGCATTAGTAACTGAATACTGGCACAGACATTGACAGAATGAACACACACCTAATGAAAATCCATACCGGATATTCACGTGGGTAGATTGCTTCTCGATTGTCACCTCGCAAGGCTGTTACTCTCCTCCTGTATGCAGAGACATTGTGCTGGAGATTTGCGAAGTCCCCCGGGCGCAGTCTCCAGACGGTTCGTTCGAAGAGTAGAGGCAATCTGGGCCCGGTGAGCAAATGATGGGTACGTTTGTCCTTGCACAGCCGGAACATCTGGTAAACAATGGGTGCCTAATTAGAGCTGCTCAGGGAAATTTCCATTGTGTGACCAGGTATCTGGGTGTGATAATCCAACAGATAACAAAAAGCTATTCCCCATCGCCTGCTGCTGCTTCTGCTATTACCCAACGTCAATAACCTTGGGATGAGAAGCTAAACCATCTTTTTTGGGTGACTGTCTCCTTCGGATCCGGGCTTGCCTTCTACCTGCGTGCTCTTTCTGTCTGGATTCTGCCCCCTCACAGCGTTATGGTTAGCTTGCCATAGGTGCTGTGTTTTTCTGCTTTTAAAAAAGAAATACTTAAAGCTGGGTCTGTCAGTCACCAAAGAAATATTCCAACTGGCTTAAAATCCGACTTCTCGCTTCCATTGCCCGCTTATCGGAAAGAGCTGGAGACTCTGCAGGGAAAGGAAATATTAATTCACCGCTGCCTGCCAGCCAGCCTTTGTCTGAAAGGGGTGACTATGAATTTAGTTTTGTTTTCCCAAACTATATTTTATGAGACCACACATAAATTCTGTAAAATTAAGCTTCTCTTAAATATATAATCAGCATCCTAATTCTATATATGCTCTTATAATACGATCTTGCTGGAGGGATTTCCCTTAACTGTATTTGCAATGCTTTTTACTTAATATTTCAAACCAAATTGCACCTGTGTGCCAGTCCATCACTGAGGCAGACCAGAAAGAGGATTATTACGTAGAAAATGTCTCATTGGTCATATATGTAAACAATCTTTGGATGTATTTGCAGGGATGTAGTGGAAAACACAGAACTGGGGGGGAGAGAGCCTGCGAAAATGAGTCCGGTTTAACCATGGTGGACAAATGGCTTGAGACAGGTCTGTAGATCATCTCGTTTAGAAGGCAAAACCAGACAAGTGTTCAGGCACAAACCCTGCCTTCAGGAATGAAATTGAAACAGACTTCAGGGTAAGTAAAGCCTTGGAATAGTTGTCCTGAATTACTCATTTTCCGAGGTAATACGCGATAGCAGCAAGGCTGACGCTGGAGTAACGGGGGGGTGTCAGCAAAATGAGGGGTGGTAGGGTCGTTTCCCTGCGGGCCAGAGGGGTGCAGGCAGTTACCGCTTACAGCGACAGCGCGCTCGCTGCAGAAAGCCGTATGGAGTTGACTGCAAGTTTTCATATCCAGTGTGGTTGTGAATTTTTGCTCTTCAAAGGAATTTCCAAAGGAAAGTGACAAGTGAGAAGCTGGCGCTGGGGTGGCTGTTATCTGGGAAGGGTTTGCCCAGGGGTAAGCAGGAGCTGCTGCCCTTCTCCGGCTGGCTGGGCAAACTCATTCGGGCTCACGGTGGTTGATGGCTCTGACGAAGTTTTGCTGGAAACTCCTGGTGCAGCGGACGAGAGATGCTACACGCCGAGGCTGTGCACGTGCAGGGCGCAGGGGTTTGTTGGCAGCAGGGCTCGCTGTGGTGGCTGCAGCACGCGTCAAGGCATGGCATAGGTTCACTCAGTGTGCATCGATCAGCAGCGTCCTGACCTCGTCCGTAGATAGTATGCGGTGGTGGTGGTGGTCACTGTCACGACCGTACGGTTTTCTGAGGGTTCAAAGGAAGGTGAATTCACCTCTGATACATGGCAACTTTTAAAATTTCTATTGAGAAAGGTGTTTCAGCCTTTTTTCCTTCCATCGTCAGTAATCTGTGGCAATTTACTCCATAAACTTACTGGGATTCTGCAGTCCCTCAAGAGACGCAGGAGTGATGCTGCTTGGAGCAGTAACAGCCCGTCAGTGGCCAAGCTTTTCTTGATGTCAACTGTGTCGATGTGAAAGCATTCATTGAACTGGGATATCTCCTTTGAAGGTCTTCAGTACCTTTGTGTCATGCTATGCACATTAATGACACCAAATTAAAGAAGTACCTAAACAAGAATTTGTGCTGCCGATGGCTAATGGTTCTCTGGTTGCAGCAGTTTTTCAGCCATCTTTCTTGTGTCAGAGTAGCCATGTGTTCATTCTCTTTCTAGGGAGCCAGCAGAACTGCTTGATTATTCCATTGCTGTACAGATAACAAGGGGATGAAGCTAGGTAGGGACCTTGTACTTTTGGAAGTCTGTGCGCTAATGAGGTTTTCTGCAAGGGCAATTTTGGGAAAGTTCTGTTTCTGTACGCAGTTTTACAAGCTAGGCAAAACCTTCTCTTGATGTTCCACCAGAGAATTGATTAAAATGCCTCAATTTGAAAGATTCCTGAGAAAATGTAAAGATACAGAAACATAACTGTTTATCAGGGGTGTCTTAAAGTCCGCAGTAAACAGCACACAGTACAGCTCTTGGGGGATGGAGTCATTTTTTTTCTGCAAGAGATGTTCGTAGGGCAGCTGCTGCTGGGCAGCGGACATCCCTGGCTGCCAGCCTCTGGAGCAGGTCAGCACACGTGGTAGAGATCTGCCCCCCTCCATTTCTGATGACCGAATAGACCTTTTAAACAGAAAATCGTAGGAGGCCTTCAACAAATGAGCTGGAATAATAGAGGAAGGATCTTTGTTGTTCTACTTCATTTTTGGCTCCGGTGTTCCTTGAACCTGTGCGCTGGCAGAAGCAGGTGGTGAATTGTACAAGGCTTGGCCAAAAGAGGGGCAGGAGCAATGAAGTGTCTCTGCAGGAGGCCCGCCAGCCGCAGCGCGGCCGCTCGCAGGCGTGCTCAGGCGGAGCGCCTCTGCGGCACTGCTTCCCTGCACGTCTCTCGCCCGGGCTTTGGCCCTTCCAGGCAAACACAGTCCGTGATGTTTCTGCTGACAGAGAGCAATTTTACACCCATCTGCTCAAGCAGCAAGAGACCTTTCTTATCACTCTGTAAGTCGGCAAGAATGACTTTAGGTTTTGCTCTTTCTCCCTTCCTTCCCTTGCCCGTTGTGGGGTTTAGGCTTATGTTTTGTTTAAATTTTTAAGGGTTTTGTAAGCTATTCTCCAGATTGCTATTTTGTGCTCTTCCAGCTCACACCTGTTCTGGCCATCACTTCTTTTTACTGTTCTTTTTTATTTTTATTTTTGCAGGGGGACTGTGTTTCCTACTCTCTGTGCAGTTTCCTTACCTGCCTTTCAGTACTGCCTCCTTTGTCTTTCTGCACAATTTTTGTCTGAGCTTTCCAATAGCTCTTCAGGAGATATCATTAATCTGGACTTGATTCTTTGGCAGCTTTAGCTACTCATTCCACGGTGGGATTGAATGAAACACATTCATTGAGGGATTACAGCGGGAGGAACTTGTGTTGTTGTTTATGGTTTACCTGTTCTTTGGAGGAAACGCTTTCATCTCCATCAGACCTTTATAAACACTGACTGTGTTAATGAGAGCGAGAAAAGAAATTGCGTTTGTGCCAACAGTGGGAGCGAAATATGTAATTTCTCCATTAGTCTATCAGGTTAGCTCATGTAAACAACATGATTAAATTTGTCTGTGTGCATCGTGCTATATAAAGAATAATGATAATTAAAAAACCATGCAAGGCCCAAAGATAACAAGATTATGTTAGGGAAGAGCTAGGAGGGGGATGGCAATATTGAAACAAACAGCAGTAGGTCGAATTCATCAGTGCCAGAGCCGAGCTGGACAGCAGTGCCCGGGCTGGCAGACGGGGGCAGACCCAAAGCTGAATTTCCCACCGCCCTCCGTCTCTGCAGCGCTCTGTGTCCAAGGGATGTAGTGTCACAGAATGGAGTAAAAGCTGTATCTGTACGGACACTTCTCGTGCTGGAGAGCAATTTTAAAGAAGTGAAAGGGTTTGAACAAGAGGCAGGCTTCAGTTTCAGCACATCACTACATGCTCCTCTGAGCTAGTGCTTTCAATGCTTTGATCATAGGCAAAAGAAGCGGCAACTTAATTAATTGTCTTAACCCTCTGAGTAAGACCATGGAAGGGAGTTTGTGGTTATGAGATTCCTGTGAGGAAGAAGGATTTTGGCAGCTGTTTAGGAGTTTCCGTAAGATGTGCCATATGAAGTCTGAGTAGCTCTGAGAACATGTCAGTGGTGATGTAGACTCCTGTCAAATGGTTGTCATGTATTTCTGTGATCCCTACCAAAGGCAAAATTCTCCAGATATTCCCCAGGACCTGGTGGGAAGGGTGTGTTGTCCCCTAGCTCTCCCAGGCACGGCCGGACCCACACGAGCCCGCTCCACGGAGAGCAGCGAGAGCCGGAGCATCTCTGGCTGCCTCGCGGCCCCGGGGCTCCTGAAATGAAGGGCTCTTGGCTGCCGTGTGGAGCTTTCCCTGGGCTCTGATAGTTCTGCTGAGTGCATACATAAATTGGAAATAAATTGGAAATGCACAGTATGAAATAATTCACAGGCTACGCTAAATTACAGAAATGGTCAGTGCTTTGGCACCCGCAGACGAGCAGCTGGTGGATGAGTTCAGCAGGGCTGCCTTGATTCTGCATTTAAAGATAAAGCCGCTGGATCGAAGGAAACTTGGAAGTAGATTTTTTTCACCTCCTCTCTGTGTTCGCTGACGTCTCCAGCATGCACAAATGATCGCGGGCTCTGAGCTCTTGTCTGAAAGAAATACCATTAAATAAAAAGGCAAAAGAAGTGTATGAAATTATGGAAATGCGGCATCGAAACATTATGGAAATTGGTGTGGCAATAGTATCATTTACTTAATGTTGTGTTGATCTGATAATAGCTATATTTCCATTATGGAAGAAGAAAAAAGAAACATAAATTGATGCTGCTTTATCCTTATTTATTCCCATGACACTACCTAGATTGTCAGGAAGCTTAAGATGCAAATGTAAATGTGTATGATTTAAGGGCACAATGGGCCATGAGAAATCCATGAGTGTCTCATGAACGGCTGTAACACCATCTGTGACTGCTTGGTGCTGTTGCCCGTGGAATAGGAATAAGGGTGTCCTGGAGCCACAGAGCACGACCCAGCCTGTGACTCCAAAGGGTTGGTGTATGCCGGCCTTGCCATGGTCTCGTGTTCACTCTTACATCCAGCAGACCTGACGAAAGGCTTCACAACAATGAAGCTTCGTATTTCTTCTAGGGAGGAAATTCCCATACGGAGGTTGCCTGGCGTCTTTTTTTTCAAGGATGTTTGGTGAATAATATTATTTCTTAAGAAAGACAGAACCCTGTGGATGCTTGAGGGTTTGCTATACTGTTCACTACTGAAATTTTTATCAGAATTCTCCTCAAACTCAGTAACAAAAGACAGGAGAAGTGCCGGATGGACTGTGAAACGCTGTAGATTTGAGACCACTGAAAGCCACCAGAAGGTGTGAAAACTGAGTGTACTTCTGTGCCGTGGTGGAGCACCTTCCTGTGGGGGACTGCAGGACACTTAAATCCCAATCCTCAAAGATAATTTTAAATCCTGTTGAGCGAGTATTAAACGTACAAATATTGTTAAAAGTTGGGACCTCAGTCTTTAATTGTGAATGTGGGAAGATTATTGTGATGGTGTGAGATTAACAGCATTATGTCTGGGGTAATTAATTTCAAACTTTAAACCCAGTCTGGCTCTTATGCCTCGGGAGGATGTAAGGCACCATCTTCCTTTCCTGTAGAAAGTGTGAAGCGTGGGCAGGACCATTTGGGTCCCTCTCGTTCGCACTTCCCTGGGGCACCCGGGGGTGGCTGTGCTCAGCCTGCGAGCAGCAGCGTGCAGAGGAGCGAGCGGCTTTCCCAGCGACGCACAGCTACCCCAGCCCCTGGCGCAAACCGCGTTGTTCCTCCTGTTTGTCAGTTTGGGCTGCTTTGACTGCATCCTCCAGCCAACAGTCATGGAAATGAAACCCTCCTCTCCGAAGGCACGTTCCCATCCCCGGTGTTGCGGTAGCCTTACCGAAGCCGGAGGGAGGGGAAGACCGCAGGTAGGTTTGCTGTCAGGGTACTGCTGCCAGGTGACTTCTGGTTTTGTACACTTTGATTCACAGTTTGGTAGCAGCTTAGCCAATCTCCACGGCAACCCCATGTGTACCATAAAATTGTGAATTATCTTGTTTAGAAGAGGTTCATTAGGAAGATTAATGAGGTATTATTTTTCTCTCATTCAATGTCCTGATACGGAGGGGGCACAGTAATTTTCCCAGCTGTGCACGGCAGCAATTGGTCCTCTCCAGGGTCCCCAGCATCGCTGCATTGCGATCAGTTAAACCGCTCCGTCTTCGGAGGCGTTATTTGTCAGCTTAATTAGCCCTAAAGGAAGCACTTGTTTTAAAATAGGACAACAGTTTTGTTTTTCCCTGAGAAGGACATAATGTTATTAGCACTGGCAACTTGTTTAAATAGAAGAGCTTTTAAGCTGAGGTTTATATGAACCCCTACGAAGCAGTTAGGTTTTCCGCCCCACCCCTGAAGCCACCAGCCTCCTCTGAGCTGCCAGCCTCCATACCGGGTTGGTGCAGTGGGTCAGATACCATCGCGCAGCAAGGAAGGGTGAGCAAGGTGTCTTCGTCAAGGAGATGGGGTGAGCTATGAAATAGTCCTGCTGCCCAGCTCTCGTTTTCAGCTGGGACATCTCTTTGGTTTACAGCAGAAGAATTCAGAACATCTTGTTGCTCTGTTCTTCCAGGGTAAAAAGGTCAGAACAAGTCTTGGAAAAAGCCACAGAAAGGTGTAACTGCGGCTGAGCCTGATACGATGTGTTTGCCACGGACAGATATGACTAAAAAATCAGTTCAGGCTAAAAATAGCTAGTGAGGTTTTAGATAGAATTAAAACACGTGGAAGCTGTGGACAGGCTAGAACTGGATGAGCATCCAGAAGCAGATCTGTAGCCCTCCTCCCAACCCAAGGATGAGAGCGCTGGTCGACTTCCTTCTTCAGAGAAAACGAGATGATCTTTAAAAAAGACCTCAAACTACCTTTAAAAAATCATCTACCTGAACATTCTATTTGTCAAAAAAGGTCTCCTCAGTTTCAAGAGGTGGTCTGTAATTACGACCACAGTTACACATTTTTTCTTATTATTATTCATACTATGCATAACAATTGAGTTTGATTTAGGGTTTTTAATGTTGTGCTTGAAAACACCAAGCTTTCAAATGTGTTTACTGGTCTCTGTTTTCTGTCCTAAGCAATTATTTGTGAGGCTAGAACTCCTGTGAATTAACGTGCCATTTGCTGAGGCTGCACAAGTGGAGGCTGGTTTTGGTGCGTGCCGGAGGGAGGAGGGCTGGCTGCGCGCGGCTCGGCAGGGATGCTTTCCGAACGAGCATGATCCGCAGGAGAAAAATCACACTCCTGCACTTCGGTGCTGTGTGTATGAATGGCGATTGCTGGTCCTGAGCTGGAAGGGGAGGAAGGGTGGGGAGAAGGGGGTGCAGCATGTGCCAGCCGCCCAGCACCCCGCCAGGGCCGGGGTTCAGCTGGGGCTCACAACGGTCTGGCTTCGAAAGCGGAGTAGAACAGAAAAAGCCCAAACGGGCCTGGAGCAGGGGGGTCTTTGGTACCACCAGGAGGAGATTCAGCCAAGCAGTCATGGGCTGCTACGGCAGAGCTCTGGAGCGCGGCTTTAACCGAGCGGCCTGGCTCCTGCCTAGCGCACTTGGACTTGGGGGGGGTCTGTGGTGGGGTTTTTTGCTTGTTTTGGTTTGGGTTTTTGTTGGTGGTGTTCTGATTGCACTGTTGCTAATTGCTGCAATCACTGTTAGAGCAGCAGCGCAGAGCCTGGTGACAGCACCCAGCACCGCGCAGCCGCACTCCGTGCCGGTGGCCCTGCTGTGCCGGTTCCTTGCAGCGTCCGTCAGACAGGTACGACGTCACCGCAGGGGCTCCTGGTCTGCCTGCAGCGTGTTACGGGGGGACCGCGTGCCGCAGATTAATTGTAATTTCAGACAGTTCTCATTATCGCTGTGCTATTAATTACTTTAATGATGCATTCATTTAGATTGAAAATATGATACCAGTAAAGTTTAATTAAAAGAATCAATAACTCATTAACACATTATTGCTATACCTACATGCATCTCCATATTAATCTCCTGTGTTGCAGACGCAGTTGTGCTCCAGCTCTCCGTCCATGGATCTATTTGTTAGCAGCGTTTTGTTGGTGGGAGAATCACAAAAGGAGAGTTATTTAGTCACCGCTCTCTCCCTTTGGAGGCTACGGGCCAGTCAGATCAATTCTTCTCTCTGGGCCCGGCAAAGCTGACACGTACCCCAGGTAATATTTATTCTTTCTATTCGTATTCAAAGAGAAAATGTCATTTTGGTGTGTTTGTGGCTGGTTGAAATTCCGTCTTTCAGCAGTATATGGGAAGGAATGAGCCACTGAACTTTTAATTAGCTGCAGATTTGGGCCATAGCCAGGAGTTTTATGGATGAGCCACACCTGGGCGTTAGGGACGAGGCAGCCCCTCTGCCTCCATACCCGCCGTCGGCCCGGCTCTGCCGCTCCGGGACCCGCTGCTGCTTCCACGTGCCTCAGACATCAGATGGTGTGGCTGAAGGTTTGACACCATTTGGGGTTTATATACGAGTGTCTGTATGTGCGAGTGTATGCACACATATATATGTGAGCAGAACGATGTTTGTATTTCTCAGTGAGACAGATGGGAGAAGGAGCAACAGTGAGCTACTGGAAACCATCCAAGTGTTTAAATGAGAAGTGAGCTGAAGAAAGAACGTTTCTGAGAATGTATTTGTTCCTTAGTGGATAAAATACACTCATTACTGCTGTGTTCCCATGCATCAGTTAGTATAGTCTTTAATTAAATTATCCCTGACTGATATAAAGTCATAGTTTCTCAGACAGCAAGAGAGATTCACGCAGCACAAATCTGGGCAAGCGGTGGGGACCATAGCTGTGCTCTGCAGACCAGGAGGTCCAGTCCTTGATGGACCAGTTCGGAGCTGGACTCAGAAGTTTCTGCGCCCCAGTCACCAACCCAGACACCGCTGCTGCTGCGCCAGGCTGAAGGGCGCATCCCGGCTGATGTCAGAAACGGAGCTGGGAGCGTGCTCCCGATGCTGGCTGTCATTCCGGGAAGAACAGTGTGCGACGCTGGATTGACGCCAGGGAAACAGGAACCAGAACGGCGCAAAGACTCCCGTTCGGCGGATCTCTGTCGATCTGCAGCAGTGCTGCTGCCCGTGCAAAGGGGCTGGTAACGGGGGCTGCCTGCGGCACGACCCGACAAAGGAGAGGCAGCGGCCTTTCCGGGTGCGAGTGCCTCCTGTTGGGCCCTGCGTTACTGACCGCAGGCTCTTGATGAGTACTGCAAATTTTTTAAAATTACTTTTATTTTTATTTCAACTTGTTACAGCATAGAGAGTAACTGCAAACCTGGTCCCGTGCTGTTCTCCGTGCCCTGAGGGCACCTGAGCAGCCCCACCTGGGACCCCCCACTGCCCATGTCCTCGTGGCCCCATTTCAGCCCGGGGCCATCGGTCCCTGCCGCCGAGGTCCCGTAGGATGCCGCTCACCACGTAGTTGGGAGAAAAAAAGCAGTTGGCTGAGTTGGGGACCACATACCTGCAGGCTTCTCTTCCTGGAATCAAACGTCGTGGGTGATCCACCTCTGGTCTGGTACATGGGCATTAAGCAATTGGTGTGAAAACTGGGCCTTTGCCAGCCCCCGGGGCTCCAGGGACGAGTGGGACGAGGTCTCAGCTGAAGCCCAGGCAGCACTGCTGGCATCGCCATGTGTCTTCAGGAGGATGTTGGGGTCTTCCCTATCAATCAGAAACAGCCGCCCAGAGAAGGTATGATAAAATTTGGATACAATTTTAGAAGATACTATCTTAACCAACGTGTCATGTTTCTATTTCTTTTTCTTTTCTCCTGATATCTGAGATGGTTTGTGAATTAGCACTGGACTCATAGTAGTTACTGAACTTGGTTTGATCCGTTGCTGCACAAGCAGCTTTGCTCCTAATGCCACTTAAAGCCGCGTGCTAAACCAAAAGGGTCCTGTGGTAACGCGGCCAATGCCTGTGACCACGGGCACTGCCACAAACCTTGTCTCCAAAGAGCCCTTGGAGGAGCATGGTTCTGAGGTGGGAGTTGCCCAGATTTGACAGAATCCCTGTGGTAAAGCAAAAAAATAATTGCAGGTTCAGTTCGTTTCAGTACGAGTGGGAAGGAGACGCGCACGGCAGGAGTCAGGGCTGGCCGGAGCCTTCCGCCAGAGCAAGCCTCCGGCTGTCTCTGCAGGCTGTCAGTAATTCTGCCAGTAACTGGCGGGTGTAGCTGCCCCCGTCCTCTCGGCCCTTCCTCCCTGCTCGCTCGGCTGCAGCAGGACAGGTTTGTGCTGGGGACTGCCCCGCTCCAGTCCCGCTGTTGCCAGTGACGCAGGCTCCCCCTCCAGATGTCTCCTGTCCCCTTAGAGCTTTCTTCTAAAGAACCAGAACGCCTTGGACAAGATGTGGCATGAGATATTTGCTCAGGTACAACAGACCTAGGGAGAAATTGTTTAAGGAGCTTTTTTCCATCGAATTCATTGGGTTTTTTTATACTTAAGAGGAAGGTCATTCATACCTGCACCAACGAAAACTGGCTTTGTCGTTTCACTAGACCCCGTTTTCTAGATTTTCCATCTGCCTACTCTCAAGCTTAAGATCCGAGGTTCACAAGAGAAACCCTTATGGGTGCACCCTATTGCCAGGCACCAAACCACACACCAAGTCTCCAAAGCGATAACCATGCTAACAATGCTAACAGTGATTCATTATTAATAATTATGCTCTGGCCAATGTGCAGTGCTTTTCATTTTCATTGTGCTGTACGTACATTAACTAATAAATCTCCTCAATATCCCAGTGAGAGTGGTAAGTGCTGTTCTTCTCGTTTTATGGATGGCAAAATGAGATACAGAGAGGTTAATAGCAAGTCTAATTGGACAATAATTACCCACTTACCACACTGAAAATTAAGAAATAATCCTCCCATTGTCATTACATCAGCAGAACGAGGAGAGAGCCGTGTTCGCATCCTCCCTATCCCGCCGTTTAGCCAAACAGCTTCCACGCAAATGAAAGCAAAGGGAGTGCAAGGATGGGTAAATAAGTTGTTCTTTTTTTTTTCTTAACACCTATTTGCCATCACTGACTACTTCAGGATAGAAGAACATTATTAAATTCCATCTCAAATCTGTTAGGAGATGATTTTAAACAAAGTCAAGCTCCACTTGTAAAACGTATCTTTTGGAAAAGAAATGTAAGACATAGGATTTAACTACTGTTATGGACAGGCTTCACTTCATTTTTCTGAGGAGGGAAAAGGTCTAGCAAAATAATTTGCGACTTAGGAAGACAATGGGAAGCAAGGAGATCCAGAATTCTGTGACAGGCGTGCTCATTGCCGTGTCCCCCGCAGGGGCTATCCTCACCCGCCTCACCCCTCCTCGCCCCATTCTGCCAGTATTTTAACACCGTTTTTGAATCGGGTATCTAGCGCTTGTACTGCGACTCGCAGCCCTCCGGCTGCCGGCCGATGCACGGGGCGATACCTGGGGGGAGCGTGTTTCCTGTGTGCGTGCCATGGGCACGCAGTGACCTGTTGCCACTCGTTCCTTTCCCAAAGTATCAGCATAATTGTTTTAAACCACAAACAGGGGACACGGGCCGCTGGGACTTCTCAGGTCCTGCTGTCCACATTCGAAAACATGTTGAAGTGTGAAAAACAGTAAGCGACTGGGCTGTGCTTCACCAGAAAGCATCTGTCGGCTGTAACTGTGCCCGAGCTCGTCGGGTCGGGCACATTGAAGGGATATTACACACTCTGGCAGGTCTTCGCTCTTATCTGAGGCCCCAAATGGGTGACAGTAACATCCGAAACCAGAAAGCAGAACATGAATGTCATATTAACGGTTAATCTGCCCACCCCAGAGAAAAGGCTCCTGGGCTGGGGCTTTACGATAGCATCTCCACCAGGGCATGTCCTCAGCGCCTACTGCATCGGTGCTGTGTGGATGAGGAGATAAATGCACCCAAGACATCAGCCTTTCTCTGTAAATATTTATCACTACTAAAATGGGGGAGGGAGGACTCTTGCATTTATCAGATTGATTTTCCTATTTTTTAATCTCAGAATTTACAGATTTCCTTTCTCATATGTTAAGACACTGCCAAATAACAGACCCACAGCTCACTTGAAAGAAAGGAAACAAAAAGGTTCAACAGAGATTCGGGACCTGTTTCCTAACTCACACAGCCCGTTGTTAACCAGCTTTAATTCTCCTCTTGCTTACAGGAGCACAAGCCAAGAGCTGCTCAGGGCTGTTAGCGTAATGACGTCAGTGTTAACGTTCCCCAAAAGCCCAGGCTCGGTGAAGATGGCCCTGACTGTAAGAACAGCTTCCCTTTCCTTCAGAGCTGGTAACGTTCCTTAAGCGTTCTGTCCCCAGGGAAACTGGCTGTGAGTGTTGGGGGACCGTGGCACTGGGGCTCGGTGACTGCCCGGGACAGACCCCCGCTGCCCTTCTCCCGCCCCTGGCTGTCCGCACAGCGGGCAGGACCTGCGCCGCTCCCCGCAAAGGCACCGCTGCTCCGCACCCAGCGCCCGTGGGCAGGGCCCGGGGCCCAAGGACTGCCGCCTGCTGCATGCGGGAACGCTTCAGGAGGCCAGCGGGACTTGGGGACACTGCTTTGGGCCTGCCTGGACATAGAGTGGCCCAAAAGAGCAATCCTGTCCGCTCAGAACCGTCCTGCACTGACGAGCCGACAGTTCATTTGACCTTCTATCTCTGCCTATAAGGATCTTAGAAAAATGGTGGGGATCTGTAACTTATCTTGCCCTTCCCTCGTTCAAGGGGAAGATGCTAAACCAGTTACTAAAGGCTTCAAACAAGTTTACGCTGACGCGTGACGTGGGTTTCAGTTGCATTCAGGCGCACAATCACTGCTCAGAGCCCAAAGGCCCCGCGCGAGGGCTCAGCAGACACGATTGCCTCGTGACGCACCGTCGGTCCGGGGCGCTGCGGGCATCACGCGTTTCTACGGTTCTGACGGTACTGAATTCGGCAGTGGAATGAATCTTGAAGGTTGGGATAGTACTGAACCTTAGCGATGGCACAATAATGAATTATTCTAAGTGGTAATGGAGCACGACGCTCTGAGGTTTCATGCTTGCGTAGTACCTGCTAACTTTACTGGAGTTAAATGTAATAGCAAAAATCTGTGAGATGGCCCGCTCGTCCCAATGCCGTGCCAGTCCCCCTGGACGTAACAGTTTGCACTTCTTCATTCTCACGTGTGCTGGGGCTTTTTACCTTCTATTTTCCCTTCTGCTCCCGTCAGAGTGTCTGCCTGACACTCCCTTTAAAGGAGACTTTATGAAGTCTAAAATCCACAACACTTGGTTGTCGTTAGTCCACTGTGAAAGGTATTAACTCATGGTTTCTGCAAAAAGCTTTGCACTGCCCTCTGATTTAACGCCCTGGACATCAGGAAGCGACGTGAGTTTCCACGGAGCCAGTTCCTCAGCAGAGGCCGGTGCCGGGGCGGTGGGGTTTGTGCAATGCACTAGAACAGTGCTCCACCCGGCCGCCTGGCTCTGCTTTTAAATTTGTGCTGCTAAGGTGAGCTCTGACGCAGGCAGCAGCCAGCTGCCAACATCTGGAGCCTCGTGGCTGGCTGTGCGTAACCGAGGGACCGTGTCTCTTTAAAGGGCGTTTGTATTTCCCATGGATTATACAGAGTTTGCTCTGAAGGAGAAAATATTATCACTCAGTGGTTTAGTGTGTATAAAAATAAGAAGTGATCAACAAAAACAAATGATACAAATGTTTTTTTTAAGAAGGATTAGCTGGTGGCCCAAGACCTAGCACAGCGGAGGAAAATATTGATTAGGTTGGTGTTAATAGGCACTTCCTTTTTGTGGCCGTTCAGAGCATTAGTTTTCACCATTGACTTCTTTCTCGCCTTTTTATTAATTACTTTGATGTGCCGGAATTTCGTCGCGGTTTCCACGTTAAGCTGATTCACGTTGCGTTTACTGCACGATGCCATATGTCTGTATGTATACATGCGATCCGTGTGAGTGTGCCAGCTCACACACACACCGGTGTTTAACCAATACAGAGCAGGCTATGTCCAACAGCATGAATTATCTGGATCCGAACAGTGCAACTGAGTATCACTTGGACGAAATTGCTTCATCCCTTCTCGCCACACGGAAAGAGAAAAGCTGGACATGACAGAGGATTTCCACGCTGGCACAAGAGCATGCCTGCTCTGGGCTTAGTTTTCAACATAGAACTCTGCTAATTCTTTTTTTCTTCTTTAGTTGGTAGAAGCAAGAGCAAATGCTAAGACCATTATACCAATGCCAGTCACTGTATTAATTTAATATTTTGAACATTAGGTCTCCAGTGACTTGATTCAGAACAAAAATTTTTCTTCCAAGTCAACATTTCAAAAGATGTTTTGATATATGCTGGAATTCAAATTTCAGTGTTATGAATGAAGGAAAATCATAAAATACCTTGGATAAAGTGTTTTATTCCATTTTGGGTTGTCATCTTTTTGTTTCCAGTTTTAAAACCAAAGCACCCATTTGGAAGATGGCACTTAAAAATCAATTTGTGATGAAAAGCGCTGATTTAAGATTCCCGTGGGAAATGAGAAATTCAGCTTGAATTTTGATTGCATTGGGTGAGCGCAGGGACTTGTGCACAGAGCGAAAGCGAGCCAGGTCCAGGCTCCGCGGAGGGGCAAGCATGCCAGTGAAGCCTGCAGTCATTTGCAGGTGACGTGACAGCAAAATGGTCGTAATGATTTTCTTCAGTGACTCCGCTTGATCCATGAGGGAATAGATTGGAGGAACCTGATCTCGGGCACATCTGGCTGTTTAATGGACTGCAGCTAAGTGACACGGGTTGTGTCTTCAGCTGGGGTTGGCTTCTCCAGCGCTGCTGGAGCCCGGCAGCCCGGGACGGGGGTGTGGGAGCGCAGGCAGCGGCTCCCAGTGCTGCTCCGCCACGGGGGGAGCTTGGGGGAAGGAGCGGACGTGGTCCAGCCCCTGGTCAGGCTCCGGGGCTTGGGGCTGCCGCTGCGAGTGCCACGTCCAAGGTGGGGTAGGTGCGTTGAGTGTCGAGGCTCTGCTCTACTCACAAAATTGAGCTTTAAAGAGCTCCACCAGGCTGACTTGGCAAAACCACCTTTGTCAAAAACACGTAGGGGAAGAGTTAACAATCGGTGAGTATAAAAGTTCAGGCACTCTAAGGTTTGTAGAGTTATTTATTTATTAATTCAGCTCAGAAAGGAGATCAGCCTTTTGATGCATCTTTTTTTGATGTGAATGCTCCTCCTAATAAAAAATGATGGCAAACAAAAATAGATTTTCTGTCATGGGTGGAATTGTTCTTTTTCTTAATGCACTCCAAAGACTTCTGTAAAGCATCATTTGCTCTTTAAATACATATTATAGAACATCAATGAAAGTCAATACGTCTTGTCAATGAGTAAAATATTAAAACTAATGATCTGACCTGTTTCTTATTTAGCTATTGACTCTGTCTTCTCTCTTGTTTTGTTTTCCTGAAGAAACACAAACTTTAGGGATTTGGATTTAGAATTTAAGGATTGGTTTAGAAGCCCAGGTTGGAAGGGACCTTGAAAGACCATCTGGTCCAGCCTTTGGTGGGAAGGGAGCCCAGATGAGATTATCTGACACCCTCTCCAGTCACATCTTGAAGGCCTCCGTCTGGGGACTGCGCCACGTCCCTGGAGAGGCTGTTCCAGCGGCTGCTTGTTCTCATGGTAAAAAAAATCATTCTTTCTTAAACTGAGATGAAATTTCTCCCAGTGCAACTTGGACTCGTTGCCCCTTGTCTTCTCCATGTGGCCACATGTGTTTTTTTTCTAAAAACAAAATGGCAGGGGCTGAAATGTTTAAAAGCTGTTTCAGCTATCTTTTCTTGATCCCAGTAATTATTCTGGCTGTGCTTCTGTTTAGCAAATTGCTTTGCTTTTATCTGGAGGTCAGGATGAAAAACCCTGACGGAGCACCTGAGAAGAGTGGGATCCAACACCAGCGCCCAGTGCTTCCCAGTACCCTGCCCACCACTCCGGCAGCTGCCCAGCATTCCTCCATGGACCTTCTTCCCTTAGAAGACGCACTTTTTGTTCAAACTGGATTTCTGATGAGTATGCTTAGTTCAAGAAAAGGTTATCTGCCTGTATCTCTGTACCTGTGCCTGCTGCGGTGCTGAGGCCACGTGACTGGGGAACGCGGCTCCTGCTCGCGGGGATGGCTGGCCATGCCCCCACGGCCCCGTGCTGAGACAGGTCCCCACTCCTCTTGCCTGGGCGTCAGGACACCTTCCGCACACCCACCCGTGGGAAAAGGCTCAGGTCAGTGGGCGGGAGCGTTGCACAAGCCCAAACGTTCCCGGTGTGGGGAGCAGGATGTGCTGTGTCAACCCACAGCCACGGTGGGCACTGCCCTGCCACAGCTGCTGCCGCTCCCCCCTCGGGGGTCTTCATAGAACCATAGAGGGGTTTGGGTGGGAAGGGACATCAGAGCCCACCCCTGCCATGGGCAGGGACACCCCCACCAGCGCAGGGGGTCCAAAGCCCCATCCAGCCTGGCCTTGGGCACTGCCAGGGAGCCAGGGGCAGCCACAGCTTCTCGGGGCACCCTGGGCCAGGGCCTCAGCACCCTCCCAGGGAAGGATTGCTGCCTCCCAGCTCAGCTCCAGCTCCCCTCCTGCAGCTTCAGGCCCTTCCCCTTGGCCTGGCCCCCCCTGCCCTGCAACCAGCCCCTCTCCAGCTTTTCTGCAGCCCCTGCAGGCACTGGGAGGGGCTCCAAGGGCTCCCCGCAGCCTTCTCTGCTCCAGGCTGGACAAGCCCAGCTCCCTCAGCCTGTCTCCAGAGCAGAGGGGCTCCAGCCCTCGCAGCATCTCTGGGGCCTCCTCTGGACTCGCTGCAGAAGCTCCGTGTCCTCCTTGTCCTGGGGACCCCCAAGCTGGAGGCAGCACTGCTGGGAGGTCTCAGCAGAGCGGGGCAGAGGGGCAGAATCCCCTCCCTCGCCCTGCTGGTCACACTATTTCTGATGCAGCCCAGGACACGGGGGGCTTTCTGGGCTGCCATTGCATGGTGCCAGTTCATGTTGAGCTTCTCATCACCCAGCACCCCCAAATCCTTCTCCTCAGGGCTGCTCTCCATCCATTCCCCGCTCAGCCTGGAGTTGTGCTTGGGATCGCCCCCACCCGTGTGTAGGACCTTGCATGTGGCCTTGTTGTATGTAATGTGGTTCACGGTTTGTTGGGTGGTGGTTCCTGTTCTGATGAGGGAATTAAGTTATTCTTAAATTGGCTTATGTGAATCAATCTGTTCTCTGTGGTGCTGGAAAGGTAGGGGCTTCTACTTGTTTTATGTACATTGATGTTGCTTTTAGTGGGAAAATTGTGGTTTTGGTGTATAGATTTTAATTAAGACTGAAAACAGCCTCTCAAAGATATAACTAAGATTGGATGGAAAAATTCATTTTTGTCTGAGTTTGAACTGCCTGTTTCAGTAATTTGAATGATTAAAAATTGAACTGGAGATTGAAGATACAAGATTAAATAAACAATAGAGTTTTTTAAGTTATATTTAGTGCTGTTGGGAGTAAATTAAATAAGTGGCTGGCACAGGAGTGAAAGGAAGAGGAGCAACGCTGCATCTCCAGTCCTGCTTTCTGAAGGCTGACCTGGACATTTCAGCATTAAGTGACTTAACCCGACACAGTGTTTGAAATGGTTCTGAATTATAATCGGTGCTGCTCAGGGAACCCACATTCCCGTGGTAATAAGCTGCTGCCTGTTGCCCTCAATTACCCTTCGCTTACCGGGTACAGATCAACAGTTTGAAAATGTAGCGGGCTGCGAAGAGGGAGGGGAAAAGCCCAAGGTCCACGAAGGGCAGAGAGAAGTCTAAAAGGTTTAGATGGGCTGAGCGGCACCACGGGCAGCGTGTCTCCGGTCACCGGTGTCCCTGCCGCCCCAGGACACGGAGGACGTTCTGACTGCAGGGACGGGGATGGCAATCCTCTCGGATGGTCACAGAAATAGCTCTGCAAAGGAATGCCCTCTGTGCCTCGGGGAAGGCGCGTGAGCCTTCTGAAGGCAGGGCTGGGAAAAACAGACTTGTAAACATCTGACAAAAATGTGCCTGTCTAATAAATATTGAAATACACCCTTCCCAGGATTTGGGAGTATTAGTTCTGGCACTGGTTCAGGCCTGTCTCTCATCGAGTGACTGATTTCTTTATTTCTGTTCTCTTCTGCCAGCCCCTGGGGACGTGATTGAGTTAAATCTGGAGAACCTTAAAAGCGCAGTGAATTTATCAGGGAACTGGACAAGGGGACTTGGGTGGAGGCAGGGCAGTGTCTCAGGCTGTGCATTTGCCCAGGTGCTGCAGAACACAAGGCAGTCTTGAAAGTCTCATTTCATCTGCTCATTTGAAAGAGGCTGGGTTGGGGAGGGGGGTATGAGGTGGGACTGTAACCTAAGGGGTTGATGCAAGGGTATCTCCATGCTATGAGACATCAGTGCTTGGTGGTTGTCATCAGCTGGGTCACCACTGGCATCAGTCGGTTCCTGCCACGGAACTTCAGAAACTGTTTTCTATTTTATGAAAGAAGGTCACGCAGAGCGAGTCTGCTGGTCTGGCAGGGTGGTTTTGTATCCTTAAGCGGCGCTGTGGTACAGACGCCTGGGTATTTCTTGTTCACACTTTCCTCCTTAGACCATCGTGCTCAGGTGGACAGCAGAAACTCTGCGCAGTGCTGGAGCAGAAAAGATGAAGATCTGATGCTGAGGATAAACCAAGGTCCAGAGGTGCAGGTGAGGTGGTTACTGGTCGATCGCCATTTACCGCGTGGTTTCTGCATTTCAGTTACAGAATTTAAAATCTAAATCGCTCTTGTAATAAGCACAGTAACGCAATAGAAGGAAGCGAGGACAAGTGATGATGGGCCGTATTTCTTCCCTTGTGCCAAGAATCTGAATGTAAGAAGCAGGTGCTGCCGCAGCGGCTGCGCGAGGAGGATGAGTTGCAGTTGGCAAAGCACAAAATTCCTCAGAAGCAGAAAAGAATCACACGCGTCCCAGATGCCACCGGGGAAAGCTGGAAAAGCACTGTTTTCTTTCAGATCAAGACAATTTTACCAGCATTTTTCAAATAACTCACATGTTGTATTTTTGTTCATCCTTGTTTCTGGCAGAAAAGGAAAAGCTGCCACCCAGCACTATCTGCTCTGGCACAGGGAGCATTATCTTGCTTTGCAGCCCGCACAGCGTTTTTCTGGAGCAGATAAATTAAAGAGGGTTAGTGACTCTCTGTTATTTACATATGTAATGTTTTTGTTTCCTCTGTGCATTCTTTGTCACCAGGTTTAACCGTCTCAGTAACTGCAGATGATGGCTGTTGGCTGACGTTGGTGTCCAGAGCCATAACTGACTGCTAGGAAGTGCAGGAAATAACTAAATGGTTGGTAATTCAGCACAAAAACATTTTCTCATGGGCAACATGCAAAAAAGTTCTTAAGCTTGAAGCCCTTGGAAAACCTGCACTAAACTCAGTTAAAATAACGGTTATCTCACAAAAGAGTTATTAGCAATTCTTTTTTTTTATTTATTTTACTGAAAGTTGCATCCTTTTAAAAACTGGGATTGTTTTTACCTCTCACAAGAGTTATAAAACAATGTGATTTTGGTTTGTTTCCGTTATTATGTGGGCCGAATCTTTCAGTCAAGTCAAACTGCTGTGAAGCACAGGATGTGTTTTCATTAACCGTTTTCTTCCTCGGACAGACGATGCCTCAGATCACAGCAGCCTGCTGGAGCCCGTCCCCACCGATGCCCGTCCCCACCGATGCCCGTCCCCACCGATGCCCGTCCCCAGGATCTCTCTGCCGCCCTGGACCTTCTCCAGAAGCGTGGGAGCACGTTCAGCCAGACGTTACTGAGAAGCAGTGCAGAAATATTCTGTGGACAGAAGGGATAAGGGCAAGGTTACCGTTTGGGGGAGTTGGACTCTTTCCCATCTGCTGTCAAGGTAAACCATCTCCTAATCTTGCAGAAACTCTTCCATCTCCAGCAGAAGCCGTGTGCAAAGTGAAGGGGTTAAGTACAGTTCAGCAGGAAACTGGGTGGTGCATAGAAGAAAAATAGCTTTTAATTTTATAGTCAGTTTTAATTCATCACTTCAGCTAATCTCTTTTATTTGATATCTACCTGATGACTGTTTTAGCCTGTTTTTTTAATGAAGGGTTGAGCATTGGGTAAAATCTTTCACAAATATGATTAAGGAAATGCACAAGATGAAGATGACAACCTAAAGCTGCACTGCTCAGCTGGTAGAGCAGGAGAGAGAAGAAATTTTAGATGCAATTTAATATACAACAAATTTTCAGTATATGGCATCCCAATGCATCATGAATTTTTCCTTGAATGTTCTATTCATATTGCTTGGAAAAATAATTACGCTGCTCATGCTTATTCACACCTTCACAGCCGGCTGAAGCAGGCTGATTTCCCACCCTTCACCTACACAGCTCTCCGAAGGTTTCCTGTTAGTTCCCTATCAGCAGTACTGCTGGGGGACCGATTCCTGCAGGCTCCTCTCGCCGCACAAGAGCACAACCCGAATGATGCAAGACCAAAATATTTCTCCCGCCCAGACACGTCCAACGACCATCTATATTAATGAGACAAAAAAGTGTTACGCACATAGGCCCCTGAATCAAATCCTTGTTGCTCTTCTCTCGCAAACCCGGTGTGGAAGGAGGGATTTGTCACCCTGGGGCACGGCTGTAGCCCCGTTTCCCAGGCAGAGGCGAGGCTGGCGTGCTGCCTCGGGCGCTGGGCGCCGCCGGCCTCCCACGCCTGCCTCCATCCGCTCGCCCAGCAGCCCGCTGGCCGAGCGACTGCGGAGCCGGGAAGGCCGAACGTGGCTTTTAAACCTTCGGTGTGAGTTCCCCAACCGCGCAGCCACACGCGGGTCCTCTCTGCAGCCTGCGAGCAGCGCGGGGAGCCCATCGGCATCGCTGCCCTTGGGAGGGCAGCGGTGATGCGCGCTCTGCCTTCAGGGTTACGCGAGCTGAGCGAGCCGCGGGCCCTCCTGAGACCCTCCCGAAGTCACAGGCAGAATCCTGAGCAGGGCAGAAAACCTTCGCGTACTGCCCTGAAAAATGTCCGAGTGAGGATATGCAAATCAGGATTTAGCTCTCCCACATTCTAAAATAATTTAAGAAACCTTAAAAAATTAAATTGCTTCCAGTCCTGGATGAAAGGAAAGACGACAGATGAAAGCTGCTCCTGTTCAGTTTAGTGTCCCAGTAAACAGCAGAAAGAGTTTTTCCTGGACAGGTGGAGCTGTTTTTTCTTACTTCAATGTGAAAAACAAATAAAAGCATCTGGAATTACAGCGAAAAGCATCTGGAATTACAGTGAAGATTATTCGAAGGAGCTCAATCACATCTTCCAAAAAAATTTCTAAACCCAGAGTTTAGAAAAAAATAAAACCCCTTGCTGACTGAAGGGAATAGATCAGAACGTTTTGGGGTTTAAAAAAAAGTGCATCATATGTTGGGGAAGAAAGATAATACTGTGTCACCACCCTGCAGGTATAGGAATGTTTTAGCTGTAAGAATATCTCGGTGGTCCGACAAAAACCCCACCCGTGAGTGCAGAGTCTGCGCTCCCAAAGCACCTACAAACGCACGGACCGTACCCCAGGTCTGCAGACGGGCAGCAGGGAGGTAGTCACACAGTTGTGTACAAGTAAACAGCATTTAGAAAGACAGATTAGGACTGAAATAGGAAGGAATTATTATCATTCTATTATTCTATATTATTCTATTAATCATGATTAATAGAAAATGAGTGGAAGAGAATAGCCCCACAATCGCAGAAGTGCAGGAGTGGGACACAGAAGAGCAGGTGGGGTGAGGAAATTCAAACGTCACCTCTCACAGGAGCTGGGAGCAGAGGGGGATGTGGGAATTTCCCCTGCAGTGGAAAAATCAATAGGAAGAGCCAGGAGGAAGGGAATTGCTGGATTACAGTTTCAGAAGCACTTTCCATTCGCAGGTAGCCCATTTGCATTGGATGGATTTCTGGTGAGTGCGTCCCTTCAACATCTGCAGCATTGATATTTTCATTTCTCTAATCTTCAGGGTTGTTTTCCAGGTGATCTGAAAGAAAACAGCAATGACAATTCGTACTTAGTTTGTCTCTAACATTTTTCCACGTTTAACTCTCAGAGCAATTAGGACATTACACCGTTTGTGCAAGAACAACTGAAGGGGCTGCTGAGAGGCCAGGACCAGAGCCAGGACCCAGGCTGGGCTCCAGCCCGGTTTGGTTTCTCTCCTCTCCAAGGAGGTATTGAGTCGTCAGCAAATAACTCGGTGTCAACGCTCCAGCTCTTCCCTCCTGCTCGAGTCGCTGCGGAGAGCCGTTCATCTGGTAAGTGCTGCTTAGGAGTTGGTGGATCTCTTAATACCCCACAGGGGTGTCCTTTAGGCACCCGATTCCCTTTCGCTCCCAGGGTGACTCTGGTTTGCCCTTTCTGAAGTGAGGGCGAGTGCAATCACGTGCCTGTTCGTCTCGCCTTGCCCGTTAAACGCGTGCGTTTGTTACGGCTGCCCGTGAGCCCCGGGGCACGGCAGGTTGTGCCGACCCGTGGGCACAGCCTTCAAACCAGTCACACGGGTCCTGGTCCAGCCCGCAGCTGGGCGAGAGCTGCCGGAACCGCGGGCGTCGGGGGGTCAGGGCGGCCCGTACAAAGCCGTCTCAGCACATCTGCAGCACATCTGGGCTGGGGCACGGCTTCCTTAGTGAGGGAAATAATTTTCTTTTACATTTTAAGCAAACAGATGGCGAAGTTATTGCCACCTTAACCTGGCAGCGGTTGTTCTGACTGGCAGTCGCCTGGCGGGTTTGCAAATGCCTCTCCAGGTTTCTCGTCGACGTGACTGATTCTGTAGCTGGTGCCTGTCCCTGTCCCTCTTATCTGGCCTTACCCTGGCGCAGTGAAACCTGCGCTCCGGAGTCGCAGGTTTCTCCTCTCTGCACAGCTCTGCCCTTACCGCTCAGGGGCTGTAATTAGTGCCGCAGCGCCCGGCTCGGGGGCTCGGCAGCGGCCCGAGCTGAGCCTCCTTTCAGAGCTCATCCTCCCTCGGCGTCTGGTGCTAGGGGGCTCTGCGCTACGTGCCTTCTCACAAAGGTACCATAACACGACCAACGCTCTCTGAAGGCTTCCTGAATTTCGGTTGCTGCTGGCTGCCTGTCCTAAACCCTGTTCTCCTTTCTGTCACGGCAGGGTTGTGGTGAAAACCTTTCTTTGGGGTTTGGCAGTCGCACTCTGGCGAGTTCAGCGCCCTGTGCGGGCTGCACCGAGTGTCTTCCCCTGGAAGGCTCAAACAAGCCTGGTCAGCGAACGTTTCCCACAGCAGCATTGCCAAGCCAAGCTTCTGCTCCAGTGACGCACTTCTGGAACATTATTTGTTAACTTTTCCACATCTCTAGGAAAAAACCACTGATTTACAATTAAGAAAAACCACCAACAAACAACATTCAGAATACAGGAAAACCGAAGAAGGATTTTACAAGGCACAGGTACTGGAGGGGAACATTGGTGGTGAGGGAAGGGTTGGGGCAGCACACGTCACAGAGAAGACGTGTTCTCGTGCACGTACCCAGTAGTTACGTATCCTCTTCCACATCCTGTTCATTTTCACTGTGAAGGTCGCAAAGCAGCGGGTAGAGCTGATGTATGTCCTTAAATGCCAGCAAGAATTCTTAAAACCTAGGTGCAGTGTAGGCAGCTGTGGATCAGCGGAGGGCTCACCAGCGACGGGGCGTGCAGGGCCGAGCCTGGGGGCTTGTGGGTGACTCGGTTCTGGGAACTCGGTTCCGAGAACTCAGTTCTCGGTTCCCACCCGCTGGGAAGGGGAGAGCTGCAGGCACGAGGCAAGAGAGACGAGACGGTCTCTTCCAACAAAAGTCACGAAACGCTTCAGCACAGCTTCACGACGGCAAAGCAGTGACCCTCCTCCCCTTTCTGCCATGTTAAGTTTAATGCAGCTTTTCGCACTTCACACAAGGATATTAAGAAACAAATTAGCCTAGAAACTTCAATTAGTTGTAATTCCAACGAGGCCCCTGGGAAGAGATAACCAAGCAAACAAACTTCTTAACATTTCCCCAGCCAGGCCAACTGGCAGGACGGCGCTCTCCAGAAAATTAATCAAATCAGTTGCCTGGAGAAAATTGCCCAAGACGACTTTATCAGCGCTTACAGGAACTTCTGCCGGGTGTTAATGCTGTTCATGCGGCGGAGGTGAGTGGAAAACTATAAATCATACAAATAACACGGGGGTTTTATATTGCCTTGCTAAAGATCTTACGTGTTTTCTGGACAACGTGGCGCTTCAGCAGCTACGCCGCTCTTTCAGGCGCTCGGAGCGAAGGCAGGGCTTCGGTGTTTTGCTGCACGATTGATCTGTGTGCTCTGCAGGTTTTCAGTCTTGCTCCAAAGCTTCTTACGTGAGACTATTTAAGATCATGAGCCAGCCTAATGGGCTTTGACATATCGTATGGATCAGTTTGCCTGTTCCAAACAGGGTGGAGCTAGACAAAATTATAAATTATTGTGTGTATCTGCCTTTTATAGCAGAAGGTCCTGCATATACAGCGTAGGACCGTAATAAGACCACGATGAATGAAATGCAGTCCCCTCTCTGGGAGCCCTTTTCCAGACACGTCTCCCGTGCACCAAACCTGTGGGACGAGGACACCCGTGACCACCTTTGGCTGGACAGTACCACCGTCTTTCACGATGTGACCCGTAGGGAAGTGGAGAGGAGTGCTGCGGTAGCCGATAAGGTTACTCAGGTACTTTCCTGTTTGTGAGTTTTGCTGGCAATTACTGGAGAGAGAGAAAAGTGTTGCAGGCAGAGAGGAGCAGGAGAAAAAGCCCACCAACTCAGGACGAGGCCAGCCCTGAGTCCGTCTGTGCAACTCAGCATCTGGTTGGGGTCCTCGCACAGGGTTGAGATGGTGGCAGCCACGGGTAGCTCACCTCGGTCCTCTCTCTTCAGCCCTTCCCATGCAGTTCAGGGTGCCAGCACCCCTCCAAATTTGGAGAAAATTCGATATAAAAGTGCATCTCATTTTCAGAGCTCCTCTGGAGAAAGCCTGATGCTGTGACCCCAGGGGCAGTCATGGGCAAGGAAAAGCAGGAGAGGACGTGTAATCCTCCCTGCCTAGAGCTCTGCCCATCTGTCCTCCAGCACCATATCTGCTTGTGATGGGTACACAGTCACAAAACACTTCGGTTCCATTTGAATTTATTTTCTGTAATCGTTAACAACACTTTCTAATCAGAATGACATCCACTGATGGATGACAATAGTACCCAGAACTGAAATGGATACTTACTGAAATCTTCAGGCCAATCCTTATTAAAATGTCAGCGACTGCCAGTTTTAAACACACATTTTTAATCGTGAAAATTGTTGTTATATGAATTACAGTCAAGTCCTAATATGCCCAACTTAGAACAAAATATATTGGAAAATGCATTTCAAGCTATTGCTTGGACTACAGCCTAATACATCTTAACTGTAATAATTGCTTTCTCTGAATAGATTTGGTCACACAAGAAACACTTTACTGAATTTTAGAAGAGGAAAAATTGGAAATAAAGACCAGGCTTTTTTCATACTATTTTTATCTCAGTGTACATCAAATCCTGTTTTTATAACTTATTAATGATAAATTGATCTCAGGAGATATCAACTCTGTATTTACAGAGTGTTTAGACATGCTGGGGGCTGTTTTAAATGTACCAGCTGCTCAGTGCTGATTTAAGTGCACAGATGTTCTTATTAGCATAACATTCAAATTCGATGCCCTCCTTATCTGCATCCTCCAAATGCAGAAGACCAACAGCACCAGCAGCAGCGGAGATCCACGCAGGAAAAGCCCCTTCCCTCCCCAGGACCCTCCATACAGGCTGAAAGTCGCGCCCAAGGCCAGCTCATCACCCCATCGTGCCCCCCTGCGTCCGGTCGCAGGCGCGGGTCACCCCCGGTGACAGCAGGTGTGGTGCCGGCATGGGAAGGTGCGCGGTGGTGGCGGTGATGGAGAGATGGGGCTTCTTGCAGACCATGCGGTGAAGCTGCACGGGCCCGGGCTGAATAGCCCTTGGGTTACACGTAAACAACTAAAAATGGAGACGACCTTCTGCTTGGTTTTGCTCCAGCGCACTGCGCTGCGTTCGCACATTATCGCCGCTGCGCTTCCCTTTGCGGTGGGTCCTTCTCAGCGCTGCTCTGGCCCTTGCTCTGTATTTTGGAGGCACGAGCTGTAATGGGAAGCGATGTTCGAGGTCTTTGAACCAAAGGAGCTGCAGGTAATGACAGCAAATTGGTGTCTGGCTCCGTGAATTGCATGTTACAGAAATGTGCCTGAATCACAGTTCAGGACTGGAGTCTGCAGAACGGAAAGGTCAAAGCCAAAGCCGCAGTGGCTCTTTTCTGGCATGTTTTAATGTTGCAGGGAGGTCTATCCATCCCTCCGGTGACAAAGCAGCAGAAGCCTTGTTACAGCTTTTCTGAATCACTCAGAATTCTCCCAGGCTTTCACAGTAATGTTCAAAGTTAAAAAAGTTTAAGTCTTCTTTCCTTATTGGGTATTTTTAAATATACTTTCTGTTGCTAATCGCGATGAGTATTCCAGCAATTATGACGTACTTATAAAGCAAATGTTATCGCAGGGATAAAAAGCCCTTTCACAAAGCGGCCATCCTCTCCAGGCAGCAGAGGTGTGAGAAGAACCTGTAGCTCCCCATTTCCAGTTTTTCATTTGAAGTCCTACATCCTTTCCCAGAGACAAAAAATATCTTTTGATTATTTTCAGTCTCTCTGTGAACGGGAATTTTAGGAAATTTCACCTCCATTCATTTTAACTCAGCCGCCTAAACCCACCACGCTTCCATGGTAGGAATAAACACCTGGACTTCTGAATATTTTAGGCCAGTATCAATTTTTAAATTATTTTATTTGACCTTCTGCTATGCTTTAAGGCCATTAAACTGCTTCGGTCCCCAGCCATTTTCTCACTACGATGTTCTATGCATGTGATTTTCCACATATATATTTTTGTTCTTTGTTTTTCCTTACAGCAATTTTGGGCAATACCTCATGGCATTTGGAGCCTGCATTTTAATAGCTTGTGGTTATAGACTCTGCGCTTTCAACAGCTGGGAGCTTTGCTCAAGGGATCAGGACCAGATGAGGAGCACGGAAAGGGAGGCTGCTCGGTGCCTCCCCACTCCCCCACAAGAAACATCCAGCGACCCTGTAGAAACATAAAGTAAGGACACCAAGAGAACTGGAAATAACTTCAAAGTCAAACTGATATCTTGTGAAAGATGAGGAAAATGTTACAAAGGAAATATCAAAGGCTCAAGAAGGATTTTCCGAGGCACTTTGTTACAGAAGCCTTTACCACCCCCTGCAGAGGCAATCAGGACTAATGGGAACATTAGTACAGCCAAGGACTACATATCAAAAGAGTCCCTGGAGCAAACACCACCCAGTAACTAGAGCATCACAGGCACTGTACTCCAAACCACCCCCCTCTGTCACAGAAATGAGTAAAAGGGTCGTAAACAGCAGAGAGAAGATTTTTGCCTTGTGACTGCAAATAAGCACCCAGCAGAGCTGTTAAAAGTTGCTTGCCGAAGAGAAAAATATGATTCTTGCAGTTTTATGGGCCATGTTCAGATAGCTCTTACTCCCGTGCCATAAATCCAATTTTCACATAGATTAAACGGAAAGCCATCACAGGCTCTGCTGAATAATGCACTGGATTGTCGTGCCTCTGCTGCGTGACGTGTGCCGAATCGATCCTCTTCCGCGCTCACGCGGGGCTTTGCAGTGCAGCGGCATCCGGGGCCGCGGTGCGTGCCAGCAGTACTGCACGCCTGCCGCCTCGGGCGCTTGGCTTCACAGCACCACTCCCCGCTCCAAGCACGGGAAATACCACAGACACCATTATAGATGTTCACGTGTGCTCCCAGTTCTTACGTAAACATTTGGTTCATTTTTGTAATTTTCTAAATTAACTTAAAAAAAAAAAGAAAGAGGTTATGCCAGAGTTTAAGCTAAACATGCAGAGGTGGTTTGGGCAGCCTCTGATTCCCGCGGAAGAACTCCCGTGGCAGTAGGTGCGGTGGGGTGCGGCTGTGGTCCCACAGCGGGTTCTGTACCCGGCCCGCGAAGAGCTGAGGCGTTTATTCCGTGTCTGCGCAGAGGTGGGTGCTGGGTGGCCACCCGACAGAGCTGGCACGCCTCGGGGTCGCCCGGTAAGTGTTTCTGTGGTTCAGGCAACCCTCATCAGCACTTTCGCACCGACTTTTACAGCTAGGCTGGTGACCCTTGGGTTTATTGCTCCTTGCAAGGTCCCGTCCCTGCTTAAGGCTCAGCATCCCATAGCTAGAGCATCCCATCTTTTTCCTGAGCTCGCCGGGAGGGGGGACGGGGNCTCATCTTGTGTCCCCTCCCAGGGATGCGCCTCGTTAACTGCTTCGCAGGGGCCGAGGAGCATCCTTGGGTTTAGCTCTCGCCTCTCCCCAGCATGGTTGCCTCGCCGCAGGGTCCCAGGACAGGTGAGGACCAAAGCAGGGGAATGCATCTCACCAGCAGGGCATTTCTCATCGCTTTAGATGTGTCTCTGTGCACTGATGGCTGCAGCTCACAAAACGCTTGGGTTCAACTGCTGCGGCAAAGCCGGGGATCCTCCCGGGAGCTGGCGGCCACGCGTGTGAGGAACCTGCTCTGTGAAAATCCCTTCTCCCGGGTGTAGCGTTAAATGCTGGTTCCCATCTCAGAATGACAGTGTCCCGCTTGGCCTCTCGAGTGCTCTGATGTTTGCTGATACCTCCGTAAGTGTGAATAGCAGTGCTTGAATCTTACTGTTTTGCAAGAATTTAGGAGTATCATGAACACGAAGTATGCTGTGCAGGGGAACGTGGCGCCACACAAAGCATGCTGTGGGCCACGCTTAATGGTAATGAGAGGAAACGCTGCTGACTGGTGTGTTTGGAATAAACAGCCCGAGTCAGCTGATGCAGCACGTGGTGCCGCGAGGCTGCTCCTTGCTGTGTTAGATCAAAGGGAAGGATCAAATCTCTAACCAACTCTGCCCGATACCCGTGAGATACTGCGTCACGTATGGGGCAGCCCCTCAGTCACTTGGATATCACCATTTGGATATTTTTCTTAATTTTGTTTTTATCCTTTGGGTCTTTACGGGTGTCTGAGAAACGTGGCAGGTTTTCCACGTGGACACCCACTGATGGCCAATGTGAGACACTTCTCCGAAGGCATGGTCCTGCTCGCACCGCAGCCAGCGTGAATGTAATCCTCCTCGGCTCCACAGAAACAGGGCTGCCTTCGCTCGTGGCTCGCCCTTCCTGGCACTGTTGGCTTCTGGTCTGCATGCTCGCATCTCTGTTAACGGTGATAATTTTGCACTGATTTGTTCTTGCCCTGATCGCTGATCCTCCATCGTGTTTTGCTGGGTGCGAGTGCACTGGGGAACAGCCGTTCCCTGCATGCTTGCTTCATCGTTTGAAATGCTTTAGGGGAGGGCTTAAGGAAAGGCATCTCTAGTTTTATTATTCGCGTCTACATGTTGCAATTAATCTTCTCATCCTGATGTGAAGGACAACAACCCAGGCATGTCAAAATCCCTGGGTTTGGGGGTGTCCTTGGCCTTCACATGAGCCAGGCTTCCCCCCAGGACTGCTGTACCCGTGTTCTGAAGCCATTTCTACCAGTCGGTGTCTTTGGGGAGTGATACCTGCTTTAAACTCCTGACAATGCAACCCGGCTGACTCAGGGCAAGCCCCCCTCTGTTAGAAAGCTTTGCAGAGGGATCTGTTCAAATGCCTGCTGTTCTGTGCCCTCCGGTTCAGCGCTGAATACTAAACATGTTTTGTTAAACTGAGAGCGAGCTTGAAAGCTTTGGACTTGAATCTGCTGTGAAAATGGGTAGCTAAAAATAAACCTATAGAGAATCCTGGAAGCAACACTGGGATGTGGGTGGGAGAGATGGGCAGGACGTTTTTGAGATGTCAACTCTTTTCTCACTCAGTTGCATTGAAATATTTAAATTCTAAAAATTTTCCTGAAAATTCAGCATTACGAATTTGAATTCTTGATCAGAGCATCCTATTTAGATGTTATCACACTGTAATTTTGTCTGGGCTTGTCCTCGGGACTTCTTTACACGAGAACTGAGCAACAATTTCTAAAATGTAAAGTCACTTCAAATCGGAAAATATTTTTTCCAAAAAAATTAGAGATGCGAGAGGCTTGTCAAAGCCAAACCTTCATCACACGAGTCACTGCTGACTGAGTGATACTGTCCAGTTACACAGTGCTCTTCTGCAAAGCCGAGCGGTGATGATGGAGTGAGGTAGGTGCCCGTGCCCACACGTGCCCCGCTCACCCAGCGCCCGCGGGAGCTCCTGCAGATCCCTGTGCCAGGCAGAGGCCCGGGCTGGGGGGGGCCATCGCCACACAAGTGGCTGCTGACGGGGCCGACCCTTCGACGGGTTCTCCCGTCCCGTTCCAGGCGCGGGGTGGCGGCAGGGCTGCGCGGGGCTCTGGCGTGCTCGCCTCTGCGGCGTCCTGCGGGTAGCGCGGCCAGCTGACGTTGGCGAGGGGAATCGAGTCTGCGCGAGGACGCTCGCAGAAGGCCGCGTTTTATCACGGTGGCACAGACGAGGCCCAGTGCTTCTATAAATGTTTTATGCTGCCCAGACTGCAGTTCAGCGCAGAGACTAAAACAGAAGTGCCGCAGCTCTCCTCGCCCGCTCCCGTGCTCGCGCCCTTCCCTCCCTTCCCACCCAGTGCCGGAGCTGCCACCAGCCCTTCGCTCCTCGGCAGATTTAACTCTCTGTCTGTCTGTCTGTCATCTTCTCCCTCTCACTGTTAGGACCTCCGCTGCTTCCCTGCTAATTGCACCGCCTTACATGACACAAGTATTTTCATAACTCCCGTAAAAGCTGCTTATTATTTTACACGGTGATTTCCAATCTGTCAGATTAGTTCCTGGCAACCCGTGCGCAAGCCGCTGGCGGCTGGAGAGCTTCATGCAAGTTTAATGAAGCACAAGGTAAGTGGAAATACAATGCAGAGAGGAGGTCAGCAAAATCAATCAATTAATTAAGTAAGATAGAATAACGTTAATTTCGGTAAGGGAGTGTTATCTTTCTGGAAACGCACCCAAACGCTGGTTCAACCAAGACGTGACACGTGAGCTTGCCTCTAGGCGTGTCTCTAGAAAGATAAAAGTCTCATCTAGCGTGTGACAGGGGACATCTCATCCCGACCAGACATGCAGTCCACATGCTCCCGATGGTGCTTGAATGTGTGAACTGCAGATAAAGTCCAGGCGTCCGTAGTGAGCACTGTAGCCTTCTATTTCTGAATGACAGACAAAGTGTTGCTTAAGTGTTGAGAATAATTAATATTTGTATTTTCCCACAGGACCCTTCATCTATTGCCACAAAATACAGTACAAACGGTAAGCTTAACCTTTTTTTATTGAGTGAGGAACCTGAGAATGGCACAAAGGTGAGGGATCTGCCTGCCTCCTCCCTGTCCCTGCTCTCCGGTTCTGGCCGAGGGCTCCGCACGCCGGGCCGGCATCCCCGGGCTGCAGCGAGCGGGGTGCTGCCTGCCCTGAGCCCGGTCCCTGCCGACGTGCTCCGCTCCATGTGGGCTGTGCTGTGCCATCCCCCCGAGGGCAGGGACCGACCCGGCTGCGCCCACCCTGCTGCTGGGCAGCCTCTCCAGCCCCCTGCCCCTGCTTCTGCCCCTCCGCTGAAGGGGTTAATTTGTTTTAAAACAGGTTGTTCTCCTTACGGCTGACTCCTGCCAGCTGAGGGGAAAAGTGATTTCATTTTCCAGTTGGAGCATGGCAGACGTGTGTGTGGGAGGGCTGTGAGGGAAAAGGGGGGTGGTTGTTGTTGTTTTTAAGGTGACCAAAATCTGGTCCACCAGATTTAATCTAACCTACTTTCAGTCCCAGGAGGGAGTGAAGGCTGGCACGAGGCAGGGATGCAGAGCAGGGTGTGGGGCACAGGGGCGTGGGGGACGTTCCCACAGCCCCGGAGCAGAGGCGCGGGGGCCGTGAGGGGAGAAGCTTTGGGCTGCTCGGACCCTGCTCAAGGTCTCCAGAAGCCACTCTCCTGCTCGGTCTTGCTGCAGAACTGGCCGCAGTAGGACAGGCTCATGTACCGCGTTTTGCCAAACCCCGCTCACCCCCCCGCGCAGGCCTGTCCCTCCCAGGCTGCAGCGGATTTACACGCTATTTGTTTGACTTCACATGTGTCTTGCTTTAGCGTCCAGCCATGCCTTGGGAAGGCCAGAGCCCTGCTTTGAGCTTGGCCTAACAGGTGAAAAGCTGTAATAAGAAAATCAAGTGTCACCAAGCTTTTTCACTTCCCACTGCAGGGAGACACAAGACTTGAATGGTGCCAGCAGGAATGTTGGGCGGGAGTTGTAGGAGAGCTAAATTTTATTTTTTATCCTCTTCTTTCTGTTCCCCTTCAACAAGAAGAACCAGTTGTAAATACTTGGGATGTAGGCTTCAGTAATTGAAAGGATAATTTGGCACAGGGAATAGCCAAAGACGATGTCTCATGTTAATCAAAAACCTGTGATAAAAGAACAGTACAGTCTGTTACTCGTAATTAGTCCCATCTTGAACTATGGAGGCTAACGATATCCAAAACAGCAGTTTGAGCTCCGGAACAGCGAGCCATCGCAATATGCAGCCCAGCAGGAGACAGAACTGCTCGCTGACTGCCAGCTCTGTCCCCGCTGCCACATCTCCTACGTGCACGTCGCACCTCTTGTTCACTTGCACAGCCCCTGCCATCCCGGCCCGGTTCCAGCCCCCCCGCGCTGTGCCCGCAGCCCCTGCCATCCCGGCCCGGTTCCAGCCCCCCCGCGCTGTGCCTTCCCAAGGCACCAGCCCAGGCAGAGTGGTGCGATGGCAACGTCCTCCCCTCTGGGGACAGGAGGCAGCGGGGGGGGACACTCCAAGGGAAAGCCGGTCAATGCATTTCCCTTCCAGGTTCATAACACTCACCCAGGAGCGTTACTGGTGTCAATTTCAGTGTTACTGGTAACAGCTTATTAATGGAAAGAAGAAACCGATGCTCCAGGAGCTCACAGCTGAAGAAACGCGACGTACTTTGAATTATTCTGCACAGAACACAATCTTCAAAAACACGGCTTTCCTTTGCTCTTGAAAATTGCAGTCTCTGCTTTTGAGTTACTGGATGAGGAAACAAGGAGCAGCACTTGTGTGATGACTGAGGGAGAGATTTCTCCACAATGTACAAATGAAAATTCATTACAAACATAATGCAACAACAAAGAATGCAAATGTACGGGCACAGGTAAATGGGAAATCAATTCAGCAGAGAAACACTGTGCGTCTAGTGGAAAACGGCACAGTAAGGTGTCTCTGCACACTTCAGACGAAAACCACATTAATTTGTCTCAGCGCTGGTTCGTTACTGCGTCTGGATAACAGTGCTACTTCACGAGGTAACGGCGGAATTTGGTCTGGAAGCCTGTTCCATCCTTATGGAAAATATGAGCGTAGGGCAGTGTGGCAGTGGCCACGGATGGTGAAGAGGGTAACCTGGTCTGGAGATGCTGGGAAAGATGCCGGGTGTGGGTTTGGGTTGATGGTTTAAGGTACAACTTGAGGTCACGGATCGGGAGATCTGCAACCTGCTCCGTGTCAGGAGCAGGACACGGAGCCTTTCCCTCTCCCCCGCCGCGCTCGGAAGGTGAGTACTCGGCTGCCCCAGACCCCATACAGGAGAGCAAAGAGGGGAGATGCTGTTAAGGTTCGCGCTGCTCACGTCTGTAAGGCATTCTGAGGTCTCCATCGGTTCGTTTGGAACCGTGCACCTCAAATGCGCGGTACCAAACGTTGCAGCAGACCACGAGTGAGCTGTACCCTCAGGTACCAGGCCTTGCCTTGTGATCCTCCTGAGGCTGACAAAGGGATCTGAACCTCAGCTCTGATGGCTGTAGTACTACGTGTAGGTCTCCTGGTGGAGAAAGTATCTTCTGTATTTTTAGGGTGAAAGGACCATTAAGCAAAGATTAGCCATTCTGGAGCACTAACGCTGCGTGAAAAGGCATCATTATATTTGGCAAGTGCTGCTTTCTGTCGACAGCAGCCTGTTATTTGACTTATTTATTTTTATTAAATGAGGGGTACATTGCCATGCGATGCGTTTTTGAAGTGTTAACCCGAGGAATGGGATGTCTTTCAGGGGACACAGGGGCTGTTCCTGTTTTGCCTGTCTCTTTAATATGTGCTGCTCATCACTCCATCCTTTTTCATATCGGAGCTTCTTTGGCGTGGCTGACACCCTGGGTTTGTCGGTCAGGCAGCAACAGAAACACGGTTTCCTTTAAGTACCTCGTTTAGGAGCAGGATATGGAAATGATCCAATTAATCATCTACATTTTCTTGCAAGCACATTAGAATGAGATCACAGCGTTCATCCAAAGGAAATCTTTCCATGGCCACCCTTAGTTTTGCAGAATCGTCTCAGTGCTGCTGCATCCTGACTCTCCTGTACCTGGTGGTTCATGCTCAGGCTTCTCTTGTTCCTACTCCCTTCCCCCAATTAATCCTTCTTCCTTATGTTAGCTCTGAAATGTCATCTTCTGCACTGGCTCAACGTGTCTGTTCTGTGATTAATCTGCCTCATGCCTGAGCTCTGAGCCCATTTAAAAAGCCTCAGCAGCCTGGGACTTCCTACGAGGTTTTCCATTTCCTTTTCTTATTTACTGTAGAAAATTGCTGATGGAAGAAAAAAAGAGAAGTTCCCCTTTTGCTCATGGAAAATACATCAGAAACTGAATATAGCTTCAAGGAATAGCTGAGTCCATCTGGCTAAAACAGGAAGGCAGAAACAAAAAGGGGAAGATGAGAGTAAGAACATCTGGATTTTATTCCCAAGATCCCTGTGGGCTGACTGAAACACCGAAACCGCGTGTCCCACTTCGCCCTGCTGCATGCGGGTCCTTGCTGAAAGAGAGGGATAGCCGACGGGGAGAGGGAGCAAGCACAGATTGTACAGAACATCAACTCATGTCGGCATTTCACCCAGAAACCTGTTTCTGACAGGGTCTTCTTCCCTCCCTCGCTGACTTGGGGTGTTGTGAAACGCTCGCTCTCGTCCCTTGTTGCATCAGGCTCATGATGAAATAGGGTCCAGCAAGTATGGGTTTCTTCTGGAGCCGGGATACGGGAGCACGTTTGCCTTCGGCTCAGCCCGTCTGTGACCTCGGCAGGTCTCTTCCCGGCATGGCTCTTGGTCTGCAGAGGCCAGCACCACTGCGCGCCCTTCTGCTGCGGGTGCGGAAGCGCCCGGGGGTGCAGGTGCTCCGTGCGGTACCGTGCAATCGTGTTATACAAAGGTCTTCTGTGCTGAAATACTTGGAGGTGACTCAAAAAGCAAATGCATAGTATTTTTATGGTTGGACGTGCTTATCGCTGTATCACAGCAGTATCTCATGATGTGAGTAATAGTTATAAAAGCACTTTGAGCTTATTTGACAGTAAATGTCTTGTGGCTATTCTCTATTTCTTCCCCTCGTATTTTAGACTCCTGAGCTGCGTCATCACTGTTTGTCAGCATCTCAGGTCCAGCACGGTGCGCTGACCGGGGCCGGGTGCCTCGCCCAGGGAGCGCAGGTCCGTGGGGCAGGACGCCGCTCTGCGGGGCTGGGGCAGACCCAGCTGATTTCGGCCTGTGGCAGAACCCAGTTTGGGCAGCCGGTGGGAAGGAAGGTCTCGGTGTCGGGTGAAATCTCGTAGCTCGCTTTCCGGCATTGTAAATCTTCAGCTGGGCAGAACTGAGTGGATTGCCCTTTACCCAAAAACGTGACTTCTCTATTACAGAAGCGTAGCGTTTATTAAGCGCTTTAACCCAGGTAGCCTCCGTGTGCGGTCTCTGACCAGTAACAAAGCGGTGTCTCGTGGGGTACGAAGGCAGCAATAACTTCTATATTGACACAGAACAAAATGTAATATCTGCTGCATTTTTCTCTGTGTAGGAGGGTTCTTACTGCAAGGAAATATGCTGGCAATTCTGAATAATTCAAGTACCCAAAGGCACGTCTAAATCCAGGCATGTGTACATCCTGAACCCTTCTCCTCTTTGCGAGGGCGTGGGGCACATCTATTAAATTACGACGCTTTACCTCCCCAGCCCGTGATGAGAGTGCCTCTGCCTCGCCAGAGTGCCCGTTACACAAGCAGCCCGTGCAATCCTACAAAGCAGCGTGGAAGCAAACACGGGGGACTCGTACAAACTGCGCCCTTCCTGCGTCGCCGGGCACGGCTGCTCCTGCTGGCTGCGAGTAATGGAAACAGGTGCTGCATTAATATTTATGAGTCCTTAGTAAAGCGCGGTTTGATCTGCTCATGGGAACGCTGCGCATGGGGCGCGCTCTGTGACCTGGCTCCCCAGTGCCGCCCGTTCCCCATGCTTCTTGCGCACGTTATGCACATTGCCGGCGGAATTTCGTATTACTCATAACTTGCTTTTTACATTCCAAAATGTCTGAAGAGAGACGTTAATGTCCCTTTCCTCCCCAGATCTGGCCAGGGCACACTGCTCCCTCCAAAGGAGCCTCTGCTCAAACAAGCTTAAAAATAACAACCAAACAAGCTTAAAAATAACAATCAAACAAGCTGGCAGGTGGCTCGGAGGACAACCTGCCTCCAGCACAGCCTGCGGGATTCGGCACTCCCGGCTCGGCCAGTGCCAGGGCAGGCAATGCCATTGCCCCCGCCTGTTTCTACTGTTCTTGGATTTTTCGTGAGTGACATCAGCAGAGAGAAATTTTGACCTGAAATCACTGGGGACAAAGCCCTCCGCCGGAGCCTCAGCCTTTGCACGGCCGGCAGCTCCCCGCTCCATCTTGCTATTCTGCTGGCGTAGCAGTCTGTAAGCACTCGTCAGTTCTTTTCAGCATGTCATTACTGGGCTATTAGCTGCCTGTGAACTGTGTAATTGAGACAGAGCGGATTGTGTGTACATGCAAGACATCGCCTCGTGTCCTCGCCTTCCCCCGGACCCGCTAGCATGTGTCCCCGCCGGTGGCCGTGGCCACCTCGTCCCACGACAAGGCTTGTTCGTCGCCACGGGTGTCACAGGGTGTTATTTCTGCAGCTGGGTTGAATGGCGTAGAGACAGGAGAATAATGGAAGGTGAATAATTGCGATGACTTTTCACATGAATTCATACCAAATTTTGTGAGGAATGATGGACAACTTTATGAATAGGCAGCAATAAACCAGATACTTGTTAGTAGGAAGCAGTAGAGCCAGGTGAGCCTTAATTCCGTGGCTCTTTTTCCCTGAATTGTTGGTGATCCAGGTGTTTTTATTGCTTTGTTTCTGTTGGCAGACTCCAAAGCCAAAAGGAACCGCTGCGAAGTCTCAACTGACCTCTCTAGAGCACAGGGACAGACCCAGCCAAACCCGCCGTGTACCGAGCGATGTGCTGCAGGACTGCGAGGCCTGATCGGAGGTGACCTGCTGTCCTGGAGCACCAGGTGACGCCATGTAATGTAAAGGCAGGTTGGTTTTCATTACCAGTTTCAGTAAAAAGCTAGAGTAAGAAGGCGAAGCCTGGGGCAGACGGACAGGAATATTGAGCAGCAGTCATTGCAGAGGCTCAGGGAGTAGCGCTGGTGCATGGCAGTGTCTTGTCCTGGATACAGTTTGGGACATTTTCCAATTTATTATTTTGTGGTAGTGCCTAAACACAGGTGTGTGTCTGCAGCTTCCCACATGCGAGGACGCCTTCTGGTCAGCCACGGACCAGAAAACAGAGGGAAAACAACAGTGGCTTCCAAATGGTCGCTTAGGCATTTAAATCATTATGTCCATCGGTTACAGCAGGGAATGGCGTGCCAAGGTGCCTCGGAAGAGCTGGTCCAACATTTTTTTATGGAAACAAGGAAAACAATCTATTCCAGTAGAATTATTTTTTTTTTTCCTAGAATCACAGACTGGTTTGGGTTGGAAGGGACCTCGAAGATCATCTGGTTCCAACCCCCTGCCATGGGCAGGAACACCCCCCACTAGACCATGTTCCTGCGTATGTTTAATAATTTTCTTCGAAACATTACCAATAAAATTAACCCCCCCGTGGAGGGTTTCACCAGCTGATCCATGTTTCACCAGCTGACCGGTTGTTTCAGTGGCTTATGCAGTTTCTGGTCCCTTGTCCCGTTCCTGTTGCTTAACGGTGACTGAGGGGCGGCCCCCGGAGCCTCCGCGGCGTGCCGCAGCACCCCCAGCCCAGCCTGTGCCCACAGCCGCTTCTCGGGGGTCCCGCTCCCCGGCGGGGCCAGGCCACCCGGCCCCTCCTCCTCTCTGCCGGGCAGCGGTATGGTGCTGGCCAGCGCAGCAGTGCCCCGCTGCCCAGGAGGAGCGCGGCTTCCCGCAGCAGCCTTCTCCTCAAGGACATCACTCAGACCAGCAGAAAGGGGAAACTGGTGCTGATGGTGAGATCCCACTGGTTACAGTTCCCAGGGAAGGCACCGTTTGGGCAAAGGGGAACTTCCTCATGGAAATGCTCAGAGAAGCGAATGCAAGAGAATCAAGGTGTGAATTTAGCTGAACTGGCACGAAACCCTATTCTGAGTCTCTTAAATGAAGGTAAATTGAACCGAGGTCCCTTTGATTCTGAGACCATTTTAGAGATTTAATGATCCAGCTAATTGTTTTGCCTCACTGATAACACGTAATCCAACGAATTTGAGCCCCACAGAGCTCAGGTATTTGGCTGGTGTGACATTTTGGTTTGGCTCTTTGTGTGTAGGGAGCCATCCCATGGATGCAGGGAGGTGGAGAGCCAGAGGGAAATCAGCCTGCTGGAGGATTTGCAGCAGACCTGGAGTCAAAAGACTTTTCAAATCCGTGTTGATTCAATATGTTTTTATTGTTCTGAACTACGGAGGATACTGAGGAGGGTTGGCAGCCGGAGGGATTTCACACACGCTGTCGGAGGTGCCTGCTGCCAGCGCGGTGGGTCAGGTCCATCCTGCGCACGGACCAGAGCACTGGGGAGGTGAGACCCACACTGGCGATGACTGGGGGGGCCTGGCACAGCGAGGCGCAGGCGGATGTGCTTGACTTGGCTGTTGGCCGCGCGGCTTGCTTGGCTGTTGGCGTGGCTGAACCGGCTGCGGGGAAGGGGGGTGCTGCTGCCGAGCCACCCCTGCTTGGCCGCAGGCCTAAGGCAAAGGCTCGTGCTATTAATCAGCCCACTTTATTGTGCTCGGATCCATCGCGCCTGGCAATACCTGTTCTCGCTCCACTGTTTTTTTTTTCTTTTTCAGTCTTGGAGAGTCTTTCACTTGTTGTTAGGGGAGCATTGTGCTTAAGGGACACGGGTTTTGTCAGCACTTGGTTTACTCTTCTAGGCTTTTGCCTCGTTCTTGCGTGCCTGGTACTGCAGCACACCGCTGCTGGCTCAGATCAAACACACCAGAATGGTCTTTGGATGCAAGAGCGCTTTTCTTTTCTCCCATGGATGCCTACTGGCGGCAACAGTAAGAAAGATTTCTCCCTGCATAACACCAAAGTGGAGGTGAGGAGATTTGTTCTGCCGGTGCGGTGATAAACCACAAGAAACCGAGCTGCATCTGCCAGAGCCGGCGAGGCAGAGCTCCGCCAGCTTTCACATCTGAAGCAGAGACCAGCAGCATCGCTGCACTATGTGGGCAGGAATGAGCCAGGGAGACATTTCCCAGCATGGGGAGAACAATTCTCTTCCTTTCTCAGGCAGTTTTTTAAGTATTAGCAACCATGGTAACTGGAATAGAAGTGTAACCAGTGCTCCGTGCATTCAGCTTGACACAATTATCTTTGCAGAACAGTCATGTTAAAAATAAACATGGCTTGCACCAGATTCCTCAGCCACCTCGCTCTGTGCCGTGCAGGGGACCTGCTGGCAGGTCGGTGTAGGGTGGAGGAGCGCGTTGCAGCCGAGGGCTGTGCCACCGGTTGGTGTTGATGGCGTGTCTGCTCGTCGCCATCACGTCTCCTGGAGCTGCATCTGGGGCAGAAGAGGCAGACCTCAGCAGGGCCCTGTGTCCACCAGCGTGGAGGCTGTGCAAAAGAGGGAGAGGGCTCCGGGGTGGACATGCCCTTCCCCACTCAGGAGACATCAGCATCCACGGGTGTGGGGGCAGCAGAAGCCTCCTCCTGCCTGGGGGGGAGGTAAGGAGCTGTGTGTAGTGGGAATCTGCCTTCAGGACTGCTCTGTGGCACCATAAGCGTGGTACAAGTTAAACCCAGCATAACACAGGCTGTGGGCATGGTTTCCTCCGTTTTGGCATGGCAGCTTTAGCTCTGCGGTCCAGCACAGGCACAGGGTATCAGCAGTTGGCCTAGGTCAGTAATAATGCAGGTTTGACTGGTAAGAGGGCATCATCCATTGACAGCAGAGCAAAGCATGGGTAGCAAGGGTCTTGCTGTGGAAATCCTAGCCGAGGTCAGTTGAGCGTGCACAGATTGTACATTGTGCCTTAAAATAATTACCAGAAATAAGTTTAGGAAGAAAAAGGGATCTGGATACTTAATTTTGTCAGTGAAAGTACTGTGATTTAAAACTCAGAATCATTTCGATTTGACATCTCTGCCTCACATCAGTATTTACTCTACAAGAGATGGCAGAATGGGGGGGAAATCGTTAGCAAATCGGTCTTGTTTGAGATCAGCCATTCATCACTAGTTTGAGCATTTCAAACTGCATTCACACTCAGTGTCAGGCACGCAATAGGGGCCCAACCTGCTTTTCTCCTTGGTGATGTTGTAATGAATTCCTCCTCTGTCTTCAGCAGATGAGTAGCACGGAAAAGGGCCACGTCAAATACTCCTCCAGTTTTGTTTGCAAGCCCAGCACGTTGGGCTACTGGGCTTTGCCAGGAACAGGTCTCTGATAAAGTCACAGTGGCAAATATTTCAGAACACAAAATAACACAACAGAGATCGCTACTGAGGTGCAGTGGTCTTATGTCCAAACCCATCGAAGTTCCCTGTGTTTGCACCAAAGTGGGTGAGGACATCCCGACCGCCTGGAGAGGGACGGAGGGAAGCGTACCTCACGCACCACACCGCTCCTTGGCAGAGCAGCGATTAAATCACGAAGAAAAAGCACGTGGGAAGAGGGAAGAAAGTTTGAGTATAGGAAGTACAAATTTTTTCCCTTGTCTTTTTTAGTAAATGTTGTGGAAATCAAGGGAAAGGCACAGCCTGCAAGCTCTTAACCACTAAAGATTTTTGCAAGAGTCATTTCCGCAAATGTCTTACATTCCATATATAGATCGCGAGTCTATGCTTTAATGGACTGACAAAAGTACAATAACCCCAGATGACTCTTACTTCATTGCTTGGCTATACAGATAAGAGGAATGCTTTCTTTTGATTGAGATCTTAAATCAATTGTTCCTTTACCCAGTGTCTAGTGGTTATTATCCAAGGAGAAGATAAAGTTCAGATGGCAAATTGTTAATATTGCAAGAAAAATGTCTGTTGTGTCCTGCTTAAAGTTTCCTGTCTAGATGAAATACACTCTCCTATAATATTTAAGATTGTGTGTAATCCATCAGAGCCCGTATCTGATCAGTGGCCGTATCCACTTGCTCTCTCGCTGCCCCGTCAGGTTTCACAGTGCAGCCCTGTACACCCTGCCCGCGCTCGGCAGCGGAGCCTCACCGCCCGCGGCGCCCGCCGGTCTGCTGCTCCTCCTGGGCAAGGGACGAGCTGCTGCAAGACCCTGCCCGGCTGATTGGGAACGGAGCACGCTGTGCCACGGCAGAGCCCCTTGTCCTGCACCAGGGACCGTGCTGCTGCCAGCACGGAGCTGGAAAAAAGCCCAAAGGGGTCACTTGCTTCGCGCTTGCCTGTCACTGCCGTTTCCCGTCGGTGCCACGTGGCGGTGGAGGAGAGTGGGGGCTGCTGGCCAGGCAGGAAGGCTGTGGGATGGGGCATCCTGCCAAGGCCATGCCTCCCCAGGACTTGTGTCCAGAGAGAGTGTCCCGAGCTGTGCCACACCACGAGTCAATTCGCCAGCACAGGGTACGTCAGGCAGAGACAGAGGCGGTGTAATCCTCTGCGATCACATACATTTCCTACAGCACCTCCTCTGGCGTCACGTGCTGTGCAGTGTGGTACTGTCTGCGGTGGCTGCTGGCCCACCCGACTGTTTGCTCTTGAGCCACCAGCACTTTCAAAGTGGAGTCCTCAAAACGCTTTCTGGGATCACTCATTGCCTTTTTGAGTTTCATGACTACAGTAAAAAAATGAGGAGCTGCTGGCTGGAGTAAAACCATGACACCATTTCAGCGTTCTTCCTTTGTGTCTTTATATCTATGTCACCAAAGGTACCGAATTTCCTCTCTAGCACTCAGAATACTCTCACATTTGCTTCCCAAATGAGAAGCAATGGTAATTCTTCATCTGCTCATCTCTGATTTAGTTTGGCTCATAATATTTCATACCAGTTTGCTATTGAATTTTTACCTCATGTTATTGAGAGAAATAGTTCTGTTATTTTCTAATGGTGACTCATGTTGCACCTTATGAACTTTAACTAGTCTCAGGGTCATTCTCATTGACAAATTGCTGTAGGCTGCTCAAGTAATTACTTGTCCTTGGGAAGATGTATACCCTTTACTGAAGGTATCCTAAGAATAAAACAATCTCACTATTAAAATGTCTACTCTATCACTAGAAGATTAACTGCTTATCCTTTTGACCAATTCATGCTAGTCCTTGAGAAACAGAGATCTAGCAAAAAGTACTAAAATCTGCTCCATGAAAGGTTAGATGTTAGAGAAAGTGTGTAATAAATATTAATGTGTATAACGAATTCTGATAAATGTCTATTTTCATTTCAAGTTGGTGTTTTAGATCTGACAGTGATCACCAAGGAAACTGAAGATCACTGGTGGCTCTCCTCATCTCCAGCAAAGCTGAGTTAGATACTACAGGCTGGGGACAGCGTGCTTTACTTGGGCCAAGGACAAGAAGCATCAGGTGGTCCCAGGTAATGGCTCTCTCACTTGTCTGCCTCTTGGGTTTAAAGCCATCTCAAGCCCCCACCGTGATCTCTGACAACTGTTGTTGAAAGGTGAGCTCTGCCACCACTAACCTGGGGCTGAAGGAGGCAGACCAGGAACCCCAGTGTCTTCTCCTGGCCCAGAGACAGGCCCAGGTACAGCCAGTATCCAGCTAATGGGGTTCCGGACTGGCTGATGCCTTTGGTACCAGCAAACGGGTGCAGAAGTTGATAGCTGAACTCACTTGATCTTTTTGCGCTCCTACATGCCAAGTCTGAGCCCGCAGGGGTCCGTCTGTGCGCGCTCTGTTTCGGTCAACAGCTAGAGCGGGGGGCACCCCGAACCTGAGATGTGTCCGCTAAGGTAAGACCTCAGAGAATTAAAGCAAACCCTAGTTCCATCAAAATCAATAGGAAAACTGAAGGAAAGCTTGCAAACCGGGGTGTGACCCCAAATTTGGTAGGGAAGCAACGAAGGGTGCAGAAACCTGCCTTAGCAGACCCCAGCTACTGCAGCCACGGAGCCCAGCTCCAGAGCGAACTCAGACCTGTGTGTGTGGGGCCGGATCCTTCCCATCACGTTCTCCCATTGGTTCGGATTCAAGGACCTGATATAAAAGAGAAACCCAGTTTCCACATTGCCCTCTCAAACCTGTTTTATTTCCCATCTCCTTAACCCAGAATTTGTGGCAGTGTCAGCTGCTGCTGTTGTGACAGATGCTGAAAGAGGCTGGCAATATTTTTGGTGCTAAAAACAGTACTTCTTCGTCAACAAACTGCTAAAAAAAAAAAAAAAGATTTACTGTTATGGGGCCGTTTCCCCTCAGGGTCATTTTCTAGAGGGAATAACTCTGGCTGTGTCAGTGAAGGATGTGTGGGGGCACAGCACCAGGGCACGTGCCGACCCCGGGGCCCTCGGGGAAGGACAGTGTCCTGCGTGCTCACACAAGTAATTCACAGTCACAGCCTGTCCAGACACCAGTATCTATTCACACCAAGGCCCTTTTCAGTTTTCCTGCGCCGATGAGATTCAGCTTTAAGCCTGGCTCGCGCTGAGAGGCGAAGCAGTGGCCGCAAGCAGGTCCCGGGGAGGCAGAGCCGGAGGGAGCACCAACTGGCATGGGTGGGAGCGCAGCCCAGCTCGTCCTCCTCCTCCAGCCCGGCAAGGTGCGGCACCTGGCGATGCCTTCTCCATCAGCCCCGCTGGCTGCCAGTGCTCCGGAGAGAATCGAGCAGGACAGGCCATGGGGTTTGTTCGGGGCTGCTGGTTTCCGTGGGGCTGGCACCCGGCCACAGGAGGAATGCGGGGGATGCCCCGCTGCTCGGTGCGCAGGGGGGCAGGCACGGGCTGATGCTGCAGGCGTCCTGACAGCCCTGGTCCTCCTTAGGACAAGCGCTCTGGTCACACACAAGGTAATTCTGAAGCGCAAAGGATCCTGAGTGCATCCACACACAGATTATTTTCTGCATTGGTGCTGTCACGAGTGGTTTCATTAACTTCCCTCCAGCTGACAGACAGCAGCCCCACTCCAGGACTCATTTTTCCTCACAGCTTTGCTAATGACTTTGTACCGTAGCTGGAAGCGCCTGTGTCCCCCAGTCTGTCTCTGCCTGAGGTCTCATTTGTCTTCCCCAGAAGCAAAGGGTGATGTTTCCCACTGCTCTGGTTGACGTGCTCATGATGAACTGCGTGCGCTACATGTGCAGCCAGAGCAAACTTCTGAGTGCCGCTTCAGGGACATCATGATGCTGTCCTGTTCCGTGCCCCCCTCCTCCAAGGAGTCTCTTTTTTTCCTTTTTACTGTACCACTTGGAGAGCTCGTGCTGCGCAGTTCCTGCTTTTCTTGCCTTGGGAACGAATAGATGACAGTTGTCAATCCAGGACATTTCACCAACACTGAATGCAATGGCTTTTTTTCTCCAAAGGCACTTCGGGGATTTCAAATGATCTTTTTTGAGCGTTAAAGGAAATCATGTAGCTATGCAGCTCCGTTAAAGGCTTTACAAATATTCTTCTACAATAAGTCTCTCCTGCCTCTACTGCAGTCCTGGTTTTTTTCTATTGACAGGAATCAATAGCCGCATATATGAGGAAACAGATAAACATATATCTAGCTAATGAGAGGTAAACGGCTCTTCAGAGCAAGCTGGCCTCACAAATTTCCACTTGTCTCTGCATTTTCTTATTTTTTGGATAAATATTCAGCTTACATGTTATCCTGCTCACCTTGAATGTATCTGAACTCTCCAACATGTTTTCAGCATTTTGCAATGTCAGATGTTGCTTCCAGCTGTAAGAGAAATTATCTTTCATAGTTCTTTAAAGTAAAAGCAATTTAGAGCATTTACATCTGTGGAAACAGTAGCTCCTTGTGGAGTCCAACACCCAAGAGGTGCTTGTTTTTATACACTATTGGACTCTATCAAAGGCAGCATTGTAGAGCAGTTAATGATTGCCTTTTCATGTCAGTTTTCGAATTCTTGTGTAGTGTCTTTATTATTCATACCAATCTGTCTTTTAGATCATCTTCCATAGACACTCCAGATTAAATTTTCTTCATTATCATTATAGAACTAGATGAATAAGTGGCACATCTGTTCATGAAGTGGTTTATTATCTGTTCTGATGAGGTTTTGGATGAATAGCGGAATGACTTAAATATGGAGCAGAGAAATGCATACAGGTTTATGCATAATCTTAAATTCATCACCAGTAGTGCTAACTTGAGGAATCTGATTTTATGCAGAAGAGGTAATTATTAATTAATGGTCTGGGCCAATTTATCACAAGGGCCAACTTAATGAGGGACAAGACAACAGAAAACAAACCTGCATGTGAAATAGCACTAATGAAGACCCATGCATTGTTTAACTGGTTCTTGTTCCATCAGTGCAAAGGATAACTCTATAAATATTTTATAAACACACCATTCTAGCCGTGTAAAGCCAAATTGCACCAATAAATCTATTTATCTACAAGTTATTTCCTAATTTCTTACAGCTGCATCATTTACAAAGGAGGATGCTGATCATTTGTCTGTCAAAGAGACAAAAAGGGTAAATTTTGCCCACCCCCACGGCAGTGGCGGTTTCCACGAACACTCCCGAACCGCCGAGCGCGCTCGGTCCCGTTGGCCCACGGCTCTGGTTGTCCCACAGGGAGGCAGAGCCCTTGGAGGCAGCTCGGGACCGACACGCAGCCAAAGTGTTCCGGCTGCAGGTCCGGCTCCCTTTTGCAGGGGCTTTTTCTTTTCCATGCTTCAAATGTTGCTTGATGTCCCCAGGAAGATGCCCCAGCCCCAGCTGGGTGCCAGGGTGGGACGGGAGCGGAGGGAATACCGGAGTCTGGAGTAAAAGGCTCCTGCTCCACTCGGCGCGCTGAGCGCTGTTTGATGCGGCACTTCGGTGACTGCCCCGCCGCCGAAGGGGTAAAATGAAGCATCAGATTCCTGTCTGACCCTGATGTGTGGGCTCTGGGGATGTGAAACGTAAGGGGCTTGTGCGTAGAAAGTGAGCCCGTGTCAGATGGGAGAGTTGCATCCTGAGCTCCAAGTGACAAATCACTGGAGCTGCAGGAGCTGTCATGGTATGTACAAGGTTGCCAGGAACAATCAGTGAAATTATAGCCCTGTACTACACGGTTGTTTATCCGCTATTATGGAAATAAGGTACCATCAAAACCGCTGAAAAAACTTGAGGATTACAGTATGCCAAATTTCGGGATATGACAGCAACATTTAATCACGGTACGGTGACAGGTTCTGTTTAAAAAAAAAATAAAACCCAGAAACTTCCCCTGTTGTTGCCTGCGTGCGGCTGGGAGGGTGACAGTGAGCGCTGTCTGCCAGCGGTCGCGCAGGAGCAAATCTGGAATATCGTGTAGTGGCTCAGGAAGCTGAAATCCCCGGAGCAGCACGGGCAACATAACACACGCAAGGATGCTCATTATCCGTATGGCTTCTACCAAGCAAAAGTGCCCAGCAGAGAAGTAATTTCCTGGATTTCAGTGGAAATTTGACGTGAAAGTAGAGCACGGCCGGCAAGGAGCGCAGTACGGCTGCAGCCCCGGAGCACGGCTGCACGACGCCGGCTCCGCGGTTCTCGTTTAGCGGACACAAAAAGCGTTCAGCTAATCCCACTTGATTGCCTTTTGCTGTCTAGAGCCGTGTGGAAATATTTAACTTCCAGCTGAAAATACATAAGGAAAGTTAATTTAATATATCGTTTAAAGAACAGATCATTTTACACTCGAAACGCTCTGCTGTTAATAAGGCATTAAGAGCTTAATTTTGGGCTTGCGCTCAGGTCTGGGAGAGGAGAGGCATTCCCAGCCTCCAGGCACAGGCCTGGGGAATCTCTCAATTACAGCTTGTCAGGATTTTTATTGAATAATGTTATTTGAATAATGACACTTTCAAAAACAATGCAGAAAAAGCAGTTTGCCCCAAAACTGTACTCACACCATACTGTTGCTACGTTTTATTGAGATGTTTTACTTTTCTTATTTATTTCCCAGATTTTACAAGTCAAAAGGTCTTTACTATGGCTTTCGTGAAGATGTACGATTTAAACTTAAATTGCTGTTCTAGGACCTTTAAATATTTTTTAAAAATTTAGTGCAGTTGGCTTTAGACCATTGTTTTTGTGATCCGTCATACTGGCAGATACTGTACTGAACGTTTTTGTCTGCTTCTGAAGATAGTATCAATCACCTCTGTTCTTGACAAGCCCTAAGGAGAAGAACATTTATCAGTACCTATTAGAACAGTCTAAAAAAAAATTTCTAGAAATGACATTTTATAGAGAGAGTATGGTCTGGTTGGAAAATAGCAGAAGCCTGATGCAGTCCCTCGAAATTTCTGTGCTGCCTCCCTATATAGTTGCTGTCATCACAGCATCCACACACCTCACTCCTCTAATTTTAGGAGATCCTTTTTATATATTTTCACGTCAATCCAGTGGGGGGAAGATTCCAAAAGGGGACTCGGGAGGCCAGACCCTATTCAGCTGGCACAAAACCTACGCAAAGCACTGAGCCTACAATTTTCTGTTGGCTCCTGCCCCTCAGTCCCCAAAGCTGAGCGCGAAGCAGCGCCTGATGCAGGGGTTTGCGGGGGCTGTGTCCAGCGGAGGGCAATGCCCACTGGCACGCCTCACGCCGTAGCAAGGCAGCCGACTGCTTCTCCGTATTTGCCTCTCCCCAAATTTGCCTTTATTTGCAGCAAAACCTCCAGGTTTGCGTTTCCTCCCCGTCGCCCTCGCTGCCCGTCGCAGGAGCAGCTCCACTTCTACGAGCCCTCCTGGTAGCAAAGGGGTCAGGGTGCTGGGCTGCGGGGCACACGGCGCACCCCACACAGGTGGGTCCGGGGGGTGCTGGTGCTGCACCGGGGCCCCCACATCCCCTCTCGGCACTGCCTGGGTGCAGCCGCTGGGCGCCGGTCCTGCATTTCGCGGTGGCACCGGGAGAAGCAGGTCAGCAGGTCTATGCCGTGCGAGGTGGATGAGGCCAGCCATAGGTGCTGGTGCCTTCCTGCTGCTGCGTCGGGGCAGGGTGAGCTCTGCGCCCTGCAGCCCTGCGCCCCGTGGCGCTTGGCCCCCCTCGGCAGCCCCGGCACACCAGGAGGGCTCCTGCCTGGGCGCCGGTGACACTCTTCCCTTGGAAGCCGGCGCAGGTACGGGCACACTGTCTTCCCAGCAGACAGGTATTTGCCCAAGAACTGTCCAGAACTTTATATGCTTAAATATGACACCACATGCATTTAACTCTAATGGTAAAATCAGTGGGACCATTAAAGTAGATTATGCACTAATAATTATGCAAATATTCCTTCAGTGAAACTATAAAAATCTCATGAAGATTTAGCACATGGCTATTACAAGGAGAGAAATATGTGGAAAATGAAAATGAAGATCATTAACTTTAAGGAGTTAAGGGAATTTTTTTGCTATCATTTAAATACATGATTTGGGATGCCTTTGCAGGTTTAACCTGGAGGAGGTGATTAGTTATAATAGTGCTGAAATACAACTGCAGGATGAAAATGTGGTCTGCCTGGAGAAAGGATTGCTGGAAAACAGAGCTCACCTGCTCCATCCTTTTAGAAAGAACTGGAATACAGGATTAGGGCACTAAGAAAAAGCAGAGCAACATTTATATTCCTATCAGGTGGATCTAAAGGGAATGTCCGTTCCCCTGTTTCAGGGCATAGGTTACTGGTTGGAAGGAGGTTCAAAGGGGTTTGACTCTCCCCTGCCAATGCCCTCGCTTGCAGCTCCGGCCGGAGGAGCCGGTGCCTGGCCGTGGCTCTGGCTGCAGGTCGCCCACCAGCCGCAGCAGCTCGGTATGTCACTACGGCTGGTGTTACAGAATGGTACGATATCTGACAAAGGAGCCACCCAAAGGAGCCAATTCAGTGTAATTTGTTGAAGCTGGGTTCAGCATCCAGGTCCTGATACGACACTGAGTACTTAATTAACTTGGAACATACAGGAACCACTGAGGCGTGGATACCACAGGACAGGCCGGTCGTCAAAGCTGATGGACCCATCCTGGCAGGCAAAAAAATAAAAAAGCTGGGGTTTTTCCTTATGCTTAAGTATTAGCTAGTGCATGCTGAAGTCAGAAACCTGAAGTGCATTTTCGTGGCTGGCCCTGGTCCTGACCCAGCACGGGGAGCCTGCAGCGCGCTCAGGAAGGCGCCCGGGCGGCGCAAGCGAAACGCTGCTCCCGGGGCTTTGCCCGGCCGGCCGGGGTGCTTTGGCCGTCCTGCCGCCCAGAGGAGATGGACAGGAGAGGTGGGGGTGCTGCAGGTGTGGCTGACCCATCACTGAAAGGTTGAAGCTGATGAAAAGCTGCCACTCCTCTCCACGTCAGGCCCCTGTAGCGCAGGGGGCGGGAGGGCGAGATGCCCCTGCTTGTGTTTTCCTTGCTGGGGAGGCGTATTGTACAGCGGCATCAAACTGCCGGTTGTTAGTTCTGCGGTGTGAGCTGAGTTTATTTCTTCTCCACAGCACTGGAAAAACGAGCGTGCTTGTGAGACAAGTGCTAACGCTGCAAGGCAGCGCAGGGCGCGGCAGCGGCACGAGGCAGCAGCGGAGCTGAAGCCCTGAAGACTGTTTTCTGTTCAGCGCAGCTTGCCCAGACATAGAGGGAGGTGCTCGAGTTGACACAGAGATGTGAGTGATTAAAAATATATGAAGTTATGAGGGAAAAAGTTCAGTCTTTTGGGTTGGCTAAAAGCTGCAAAAATGCATGAAGAGGCTGGTGAGGACGGGAATGATTTCTGTACATAATTAGATCGATATATCGGGTTTGCGTGCAGCTTAGAGAGAGAAATTGTTAAGCAGTGACAGAGCTGGCAGTGGCCGTGCCAGGGCTAATTCAGGTGAGAAGAACAGTCCTAAGCAGGATACAAGGCTGGAGGGAAAACTGGAGACCTCAGGGCAGAGGCAGAGGTACGGCTGAAGGTATCCGGAGTTCAGCATCCTGGGGGGTAAATCTTGTTGCTACTGTAATCAGGGGCAGGTCTTCCCTTAAATAACACTTCTAACAGGAAAGAAGAGATGGCTGTTGCATTTGGGTTTGGTTTGGGTTTTTAATGGTTGTTTTGGGGGTTGGTTTTCTTCCTATGACTGTGGACACCAGTGGCAATCCAAGGAGAACCTCGCAGGGGTGTGGGACCCGCCGTGTGAGGTTTGCTTGCCCCAGGCAATGGCAGAAGGACACCAGGTCTCTCCTGCAGGAGCTGCCAGCACTCAGGAGGTGCAGATGGGTCTCTGGTTATGGGAGCGGGTTTATTTCCATCCCTGTTCTCCAGAGCTGGAGGTTACCTGGCATCGGGGGCCGCCCCACTTCAGCCAGAGCGTCCCAGCAGCCTGCGGGCAGCCCTGCCCGCCCGGGGGCCTGGGCAAGGCGCTCACGGCCAGCCGCCCCGGTCCAAAGGGTGGGTGCACACATCCAGGCCAATGCTGCTGTTAACTGAGGGATTATTGGAGACATGTTTTGAATCCTTCTGTCACTGCATGCGTGGGCATTGACCTTCGCTGTCCCCCGTCCCAGGCTGTACATCACATCGAACCGTGTAATTCAGCAGCCCGGCGGCAGCAGCCGTTGGCGATCACGCCGGCGTTGTTATCGCTGCAGAGCTGCAGCCTTGCCTGCACCCGCTCTGTTTGCTGCCGTTCTGCCTAACGCCGCGCTCTTTCAGCCCCCGATCTCTGCAGCGCTCTCAGTTTTAGATTGGATTAATCCATTAATGCGAAAGGCCGGGGAAGAGATCTGGTGGCGACCGAGCGATTCTGTTTGTCCCGCGTGGCCCGTGGTTCTCCAGCCACACACCACGGGTGGGCCGAGTGACTTTTACAGCCATTTCTGTCTGTACGTGGATGCACCGTGCACCATCAAGATCGCAACAGAAGTAAAATTCTACTGTTGCTCACAGCGCTCTCAGTAAGACGGAGGGCATCTTACGGCAAAGGAAAGAAGGGGGTCAGATGTAATGGTCCTAATGAGCAATTATAAATAGATCAAGGCCCGTTCTTTCAGCTAATGGCGAAAATAAAAGCTCACAGCTACGTGAGTAGCGCCATTTATTTTAGTGCTGGTAATATCACTAAACTACATACTATTCCCAATACATTATGTTAATATTACACATATTAGATGTCTTTATTGGATTTTAAAAAAATAATTAGAGTAGCTTAATAACAACTTCAAGTAACACAGGCAAGATCATGAGAATGTAATTTCTGCTTTCGCTGATCTGTGCCTGCGAGCGCCGGCGCCCTTGCAGATGTTCGGAAGGGACCGTGCCGTAGCAGGCTGCTCATGCAACCTGGGGTCAACGTCTGTGACTCAATAACAAAGAAGGAAACTGCGGGTTTATCTTTGGGGGTAGAGCCAAGGTCGTCGCTGCCGCCGCCAAGGCGTACAGTCCATTGCACACTTGGAGCCCTTTATCTGTTACTGCTCATCTGTTGTTGTAGCTTACCTTCATTTTATATCGACTCATAAAGAGGGAATAACGGGCGGGGGGAGCAAAGTTAATAATAACGTTAGAGTCAGATGAACCGAAATAACTCCAGTTCCGTGCAGAGGGAGCGCGGTGTTCGGTTAGCCCTGTCTCTCCTGCGTCAAGGAGAGGGCAGTGGCCGAGCACGGCTCGGGGATGGAGGGTCCTGCCATCCCGGCCACCCGCCGCAGGAGCCGGCAAGCATCTCTCTCCGGAGGGTTCCTCTCCCCAGGAGAGGCCTCTCAGGCCTCTCCGGTCCGCCGTGTTCGCACAAAGCTGTCGTGCCCAGGGCTCTGACCTCCAGGGTTCCAGATGAGGTCCAGCACGAGGGAGCAAGTGCAAAACAGCCCATCGCGTTATGTCCAGCAGCTCAGCAAATCCGTGTGCTGAGGTATGTTTACACTGAAATAGTTTCTGACAGCCCAATACCGGCTAAAGCCTGAGGAGCTCTGTAAGCACCTCCCGGGCGGTTCAAGGGGTTAAATCCCAAGCAGAGCTTCTTCCCACATTCCTTCTGCTCGCCCAGCTCTATTTCATGGGTAAATGGACATTTGAGGAATCACAGGTATTGGCTTCCCCGTGCTGTCAGCTCTAAATCTTGAAATCGGGGGAGTGTTTTGCTTCAGTAAAGACTAAATCAAATCTGATAAAGGGTTTTAGATTTGGCAGCCTGGTGCAGCACAGCCACACCTGCCTGGGAATTCGATAAGATGAGGTGGTTTTACTACCTCTTGGCTACTGTTTGCTGTGATCTCTGGGGCAAAATAACCCTAACAGCCACATCTCACCTTCCCCTCTCCTAAAATGGGCATAATAGTAAAAACGCGTCTGGAAAGATGCAAAATTTATGCCAAGAGATGTTTATAGTATTAATGGGTTTAGTGAATTTTAAGGAGTCCCTGATGAAACCATTTTTCTCAAGCTTTTCTTTGGGAGGCAGCTGATTTACATGAAATTAAATTGCCTCGAGTTTTGTTTGTCTTGCTGTGCTTTAAAATCCTGAGCATTTTGGGATAATTTGTCAGCCATTAGCGATATTTTTGCCATCGCAGTCCTGCGTCCTGACTCAGTCTTGCACCAACAATCCCGTTGCAGAGCAGGGCGCGTTCACAGCCGGCGGCGAGCGCGCGGCTCCTCTTCCTGCTAAGCTCAGTGGACGTTTTCTCGTTAGTTTAGAGGGGCGTAGGGGCAGGGCTTTATGGTAATGTCACCAACCGCTCAGCTGCCCGTGCTCCACCGCCGTGGGGAGTTTGCAGGGCAGGGTCTGTAATTTAATTCTTATGTTTTGGATGGGGAAGAGAAGCTAATGTTTGTGTTTGGAGAAAGCCCTGAGCTGAATAGTGCTGGGCTGGAGGTACCAGGGCTCCTTCTGCTCGTTTGGACCAGACAGGCGCCTGCTCTGGGTGCCCAGCACAGTGCCCCTGAGGCCGGAGGGGGCCTGAGCTCTCGGAGGGCTCGGTGGGGATAAGTGTGAACTGTGCCAGGCTGCGGTGACCCAGAGGCAGCGGTGACATCCTCACCCCGTGCCCGTTGTGCTCGGCAGGGTGTTACCTGTGATAAGGCAGCTTCAGAGGGGTGCGTGCATTGCTCCTCCTTGTCTGCCCGAGGTGGTGTCTCAGAAACAGCCACCAGGTTCTTGCAGGCACCGGTGCTCGTTACCGTGTGTGTTACTCGGTGCCCGTTTGCTCTGGACCCGCCGCGGCTCTGCGTCCAGCCACAACGTGCTCACGGCTCGCCCAGTGCCACCGGCTGGGCTGCGAACAGGACTCCCTCAGGTCCACCGATGGCTCCAAACACACCGTTTGCCGACAAAGACACGTGGAATTATTGCTTCTCCTGCTGAGAAGAAAATGCACGTTGGATGCAACGCTGCAAGGGTCTCCTGGAGTTGCCCCCAGAGCAGTTTACAAAAGCCGGGTATCAGTCAGCTCGCAGACAAACTGCCCTCTTGGCTCCTGGCTAAATGAGTTCTGCCCTTCCCTTTGGAGGACCATGGCTTCGATGTTTGACAGTGTAGAGCAACTAATACACGGGTTCCAGGGTTAAATCTGTACCAAGCAACTCGTGGGAGCCGGTTGTAAGTTTAATAGTTTTGATGTCATTGCCAAAAAACTCAACCCTGAGACACCTCTCAAACCCAGGGGAAGCCCCTCTCCTCCGACACTGCTCTCCACAACAATTCCACAGCCCTGTCTCTGGCTCCTCCAGCTGAGGGGCCGCTCTCATCTCCCACCTCCCATTATTTCTGTTCCTGGTTTGCTCCCCATCTTGTAATCCTCTCCCTCAGTGAATCTGCCTTTCCTCTGGCAAGCTCTCCCCCTCCAACACAATAAGCTGAGCTGGAAGGTGCCTCTGGAGGTCATCTGGTCCAGCCTCCTGCTCATGATAGATGAATCTCCCCTCCGGTTTCGCACCCACCTCCAGGAACATCTGAGCTGCTGCTTTGTCATTCTCCTCTCAGCCGTACAAACATCGCTCTCGGAGACCAGGCGACAGCAGGAGGGATATTTTTTAATATGCACAGCGTTCCCTCTCAGGTTGGGAGTGGGCTTGATGGAAACTACACGTAGGTCCTTGCTCCCCTAATTTTGAGGGAGTAAATTGCAGACTGCAGGTATTTTTTTCCTTTGTTATAATTCTGCTAGGCTGAAGAGGTCTCGCCCTCTTGCATTGCTGTGGGTAGACAAGGAACGGCTGGATGAACCACGTCGAATAACATACCATGCCTAAAATCCACCAGATTTTCCTGGTTTTCCATTAACCTTTAGTGGCTTATGTATATGTATATCTAGGCATAAAATTAAAGGGCAGAGTGGCCGAGAAGTGAGACTTCAATGCCAGTAGTGAAGACAAGATCTATATTTGAGGAATTGTTTTTATCTTTCAGCGCTGAATTGATTCATCCCACCATACTTCTCTACAAGAGCTATTCTGGTATTGGTATTTAAAATGGAATGTTTGCAGAGTGTGCAGAAGGTGCTGAGCTGACCCATCAGAAACCTGCAGAGCTTGGGCATGCACCCTGCACCCCATGGGTGTGTTGCTCTGGGGGGACAGGGACTCCCCCCGGCCAGGGGAAGCTGCCCTCAGCCCGCGGGCGCTGCAGAACTGCACCCCGGCTCCATCACTGGCTTTCCAGTGACTCTGAAGTGGCTTTGAGATCTAGAGTCTGGTCTGGCTTTTAATCAGCATCCTTGAACTCAGCCCCTGTGACTCCTCACGTTCAGAAATACTTTTGTTCAGGTTTACATTTCTAATCTACACTTTTGATTTATTTTTTTTAAATTTTATTTCTTCTGTGACAAAAATCTCTGTTTTTTCTTGAAATTCATCTTCTGGTTCATCTTTTTGATCTAGGAGTGGGATATGGACAGATCACAGCAGAGATGATGTGTGCTGTCAGGAGTAAAAGGCAAATATCTCAGTGCTCTCACTGGACAGAGAGCCCTCTCCATCCCTGCCGCTCCCTGTGCCCGTGGTGGAGGAGGGACCAGGGAGCAGACATGGGGATGATAAAAAAAAAAACCATCTTCATTGCTTCGGTGCAGAGTTCCTTATTTACTCCACCGGCTTGTGGCTGGCCAGGTAACACATGTGCATTCAGCTGCTTAATAGCCCCTGTTCAACAAACAGCTTTGAAAAGACTCCCCCCAAATTTTAATCTATCCTGGCCGGCTGGCGGCAGCGCTCACCAGCCCAGCACTGGTTCCAGCTCTGTCACCGACACCAGGAGGATTAAGCACGCTGTCACCAACAGCCGAGGACGGGGTCTCCTGTGGTCACCACCCCCCCCAGAGTCCTCCACAGAGCAGCCTCCCCTTTCCATTGGCGAGTGCACGCGGGGGGCTTGGTCCAGGTCACAGATACGATGCCAGATGCCTTTTTTGTCTTTGGTTGATTTTTATTTATCAATAAAACAATACTACAAAACATGGGAAACATCTGCATTAAATACAGATCTGCTGTTACTTTGCAGTTTTTAACCTGCTGTATTTACACAGTTCTCCCCTACAGACTTTTTGACAACCGGAGCCCGAGGGGGGGTCACTGCCAGCGGGAGGATGGGGCAGCACCAGCTCCTCGGTGCTCCGCAGCAGCAGGGAGCGAAAAGTTGAGCAAGGAGTGAGTATCTGCTGCTTTCTGCTCCCGCGTGAGACAGTCTCGCTGTCTCAGTTCCCTGCAGTAGGTTTCCTCCTTGCCCTGCCCTCGGTACAGCGGGGAGAGGCTGTCACTGCAGGCTGGAGGGTGCACGGGTCTGTGCCCTGGCTGCCACGGTCCCACCCGGGTCCTGCCTGGCAGCGGGAGGGATCTCCTTCCTCCGCTGGACACCAACGAACTGACTGCTGAGCCCCTCATTTGCTCTGGTTTTGGGGCACAGAAATAATTTTCTCCCATCTCTGTTAGGCCCATGGACGGCTTGCCCGGTCACACCCACCCTGCCCAAACACCGTCTGTGGTGGGACTTGCCAAGCCCAGTGCGCAGGAAGGGTGACATGGGCGCTGGCCCGCAGCCTTCCCAGACCGCCACCTCCGCGCGTTAAGTGCTTGGACAGCTTGGCCAAGCCCTTGGGGGCTAGGGGTGACATCGGGGGGG
>VWZZ01000502.1:359180-437800 GCA_013399095.1 Psophia crepitans
TGCCGCTGTTCCCAGCAGCACCCTCCTGTGTGCTGACCGCTGCACACCTCGGGGCACCGGGCACGTCCGGACCCGGGCTGGTGCTGCCCACAGGCGAGAATGACTGCAGCTCGGCCAGCCAAAAAAAAAACTATACATACAGAGACATGCGTTTCTGTATATGAGCTCCTTTAATTATATAGTTGTAAGGCAGTTAAAATTATTTTCTGATATCACCTGGTATCAAAGGGAATGTCTCCTGCTTTCTGTGCACATCATACAGCGCTGCGTAGGGGAGGCAATTAAGTCCTCAGTAATTATCATGCAGGTATTCTAACCTGAACATCCATCGCTCTTTCACACCCGCCCTGGCAGGGAAAGAAGACAGGACCCTACTCAGAAGTGCTAGGAACAGCAAAATTCAGCTTCCCGCCCTAGAAAACGTGTGGGAAGGTGCAGAGCTGCGCCCCTGCTCAGGACAGAGGGGTGGCCTACCGGGGAGGAGACCCTGCCATGCGCCAGCGACCTCAGCTGCTCCTGAAGCGTTCTCCTGCCCTGGAGACTGAAAGGATTGAGATGGAGAGTGAGACCAAACCCCAAACAGCGGGGGGGGGGCAGAGCCAGAGCCTGGGCTGAGTTGCAGACCAGCACCTCTGAGCAATTCTTTTTCCTCCTGACTGCTGGAACTTGTCTCCACTTCAGCAGTCAGCAAAGAATCATAGAATGGTTTGGGTGGAAAGGGATCCCAAAGCCCATCCAGTTCCCACCCCCTGCCATGGGCAGGGACACCCCCCACCAGCCCAGGCTGCCCAAAGCCCCATCCAACCTGGCCTTGGGCACTGCCAGGGAGCCAGGGGCAGCCACAGCTTCTCGGGGCACCCTGTGCCAGGGCCTCAGCACCCTCCCAGGGAAGGATTGCTGCCTAATGTCTAACCTAAATCTCTTCTCTTCTAGTTCAAACCCATTGCCCCTGGTCCTGTCATTACCTATCCCAGCAAAGAGCCCCTCTCCATCCTTTTTATAAGACCCCTGTAAGTACTGAAAGGCCGCAGTGAGGTCACCCCGGAGCCTTCTCCTCTCCAGGCTGAACATCCCCAGCTCGCTCAGCCTGGCTTCACAGGAGAGGTGCTCCAGCCTCCAGCCAGAAGAAATTGGTTGGCTTTTTCCCACATGAAAGGGAATAAGGACAATAATATGTTCAATAGCAGTTCAGCTTTTCCTAAGATCTATGATTAGGGAGCTGGCCAGAGCCTTGCTAATTGGCACTGGGCTGAGCAGCGCAGCGCGTGCTCGCGCGGGAGGGCTGTCTGCTCCCTCCTCGCAGCCGAGAGCCCGCAGTCCTGACACCTCTGTAACGAGGCACGGTCACGGAGCTCGGCTTCCAACCGCCACGACATCGCCTAAGACATAATACAGTATTATTGTAATTAAATAAAGTTGAAAGAAGTGCAAGAACTGGTACAGTGCTGCTGCTCTGCTTGTGGTCTCCTGAGCCACCAACGGAAAGCAAATCCTTTCTACAAAACAGACTTTGATTGTTCAGGAACGGACGGCGAGTCTGGGGAAAAGGCCCGGATTGGGGGGGGGGGATGCTGAGGTGTGCAGAAATGTGACATTGCCATTCTAAACCTGAAGGTGTTCAACTGTTGTCCTCAGAAGATCCCACTTCTCAGTTCAAAACTGACCTAATTTAAAAAAAACACAACACAAACCCAAAATGGGTGTAATAATTATTAATAACATTGAAAGTAATTAAAGTTATTAATAATATAGAAATAATGATTAATTTTCATTTTGTTTGAAGTTAAACATTTCTTTCATTTCAGGTCAGGCAAAATGGTACCTGTAGTTTTACATGGAAAAAAAAAAACAAACCCTGCAATTTTTTTGTTTATTCCAAACCCTGATTTTAGAAAACCAAAAAGTCAGCAGAGTCGCAACCCGTGAATCACAGCGATCTCGTCCACACGCAAGCGCCAGAGCTGCACAGAGATCTGGAGCCCCGCTGCCTGCACTCACTGGGCCACGTTACCGGCACCGGGCACCTACAGCGGTTTGGACGTGCCGGCAGGACAAAAGAGCGTTCCCAGGGAGTGACCCGTGTCATTCCCCAGAAAAATCTGGCGACAGCACTGTCGCTACCTGTGAGATTTGTATGAGGTACCGTGCGGTACCGTGGGAGCTGCTCGTCACCTTCACCCTCCCGCTGCAGCGCCCAGCCTGGCCCCGGCCAAACCAGCCCCAGGACAGGACGATGCTGCTGCCCACCCACGAAGCCGGCGGTGGCCTCCGGGTTTCAAACGCCGCCCGGGAGAATGCAGGTGAAGAGGGTCGCAGACCACAGGGTTAGTTTAGAAACAGCCACAGAGCTGCCTCCTCATTCCACCCCCGCCCTTTCTCCCCATCCCCATGGCTCCAGATACGGGGCCGTCGGTCTGGGAGAAGCTCGCCCGAGCACTGTGACGGCAGTTTAGGGCCCTTAGGGCCCCGCCGCTGGCTCTGCCGGCGCTGGCGTGCTGTCACCGGTGCAGAAGGCAGGCGTCTTCTGCAGAGTCATCTGCTGGGGTGGGAATCGCGTTATCATCTGGCTCGTGGTCCTTCCAGCGCTGGCCGTTCGCAGGCTGCCAGCGCAGCGAGCTGGTAACAGCAGGCTGTGACTGCCGCACGGCGAGCATCACGCCTCGCCATCTGAGGAGACGTAACTTCCAGAACCGCTTTGCTTTCCATATGCTTGTGCAGATACTGTAACATCCAAATCCCTGCTCTGGTGAAGCACCATATGGGGGGAGTTCTGCAGAGGCGGGATCCTTCACCTTCTCCCGGGAAAGGGGCCTCTGTGGCCAAGTACCACAGATGAATAATAATAATAATAATTAAAAACCATCCCAGGGTGCTGGCTCCCAGAAGTGAGCAATCGCCCGCCGTTCTGGCTCTCGCGGGCCCAGCCTGCCCACAGCGACGCTTCCGACTGGAGCCGTGTCAGCGTGCGTGCGTGGCTGGGCGAGCGATGAGAGCCGGGCCAGCCAGCACAGTGATTACAGCAGTACCGAGCCCCAACGACCCCCAGACGGCTGTGCGGGAGGGGGGAAGATACGGCAATAAACCCAGATTATGAGTCTGTCATTCAAAGACCAGCATGGTTGGGGATTGCAACAGCTTCCTCCCACCCCCGCAGCCCTTCCCTCTTCCTGCCTTTGCAGCAGCTGCTGGGGGAACGTGATGCAGCGGGGCACCGTCTGCGGACCCTGGGACCGGCCTGGCACGGATGGCGCGGGGACCAGCACCAGGAACGGCCACAGCTGGCTGCCTCTGCACTCCCGGCAGAGAGAGCCTGCCTTTCCCTCTGCACCCTTCTCCTCCTGCCATGCCCCGTGCCATCTCCACTTGTGACTCAGCCACCGGCTGTGACGCAGCCATCCCTTGCCAAGGCATCTTTACAATGGCAGAGGATAACAGTATTTCAAAGTATTCCTGGAAATACTTTGGCAGACAACCCCTGATGCAATGATGGCTTTTCCCAGAAGTTTGCTGCTGGTGACAGTACTTTCAAATCATGGCATCAGAAAATCTCTGCCCAAGACAGGGAGGCAGAAGAATCTCACCCTGTGACCACTGAACTGTTATTTTCAGCCCAACCCAGGAATAAATGAGGGAAAACACCCCCACCACCTTCAGGGAGAATAATCCCCAGCCTGCAGGGAAGTGTTGAGCACGAACCGACGCTAAATCACAGCGGGTGAGAAAGCATGTGTGTGTCTCTATATATCTACGTGTGTGTGTGTGTATATGACAGCTGAAGGATAACGGCTTATTTATTCTTGTCTGTGCTCTTACAGTGTATACACACTGATTTATTTGAGCGGCAGGACACAAATGAGCTGTGGTTCTCAGCCGCCCAACGCCAGGACGCCGATAGCCGTGCGCTCCACCAGCGGATTGCGTCACACCCAACCCGCGCACGGACACGCTTAGTGCGGAGTGGCTCTCTTCATTTATCGTCACCCGAAACCAAAGGTCACCGCTTCCGCCAGCAGTGACGCTGGAGCAGAAGGCAATAGCAGCACCTTCATTTTCCACCCCCGAGCCTCTATAAATAGGCGTTTTTCAGCACTTGGACCGCAGCGACCTGGCAGGTGCCGTGGCACGAATGGCTCCACACAGGGCCCAGCTGTGACTTGTCTGGTTTTTCCATCATGTTTCTTTCTTTCACGGTGTTATTTGTACCAGGGAAATACAGCAGGCTAAAAGCTACATGATTTTTTTTTTTTTTTACATACCACAGTAGAAACAGTTACCGAGTTATATTTGTCAGAGTCACAGTAGTTTATGCATATTTGCTATTCACAGACTGCAGAATATTGCCAATAACCTCACTGGTGGGGACTGACAACACGGAGATACATGCATTCATGTGAGACCATTATCAATGATGTCTATACTGTATTAAGCACATTCATTTTTTTAAACACCTTCCAGTAAAATTGATTCCTTTAAATTTGCAGTTAAAACTTTTTTTTTATCCACAATTACACACAAAATAACCTGTAAACAATTTGACATTACACTTATGTACAAGTGAACCACGTTGGAAAGTAGAGAGGTAATTCAGTGGGTGCCACTTAATCTACATCAATGTGCAACAGACTGACTCAGCCTCAGCGAAGTCATTAAGTGCTTGTATGAGGTCCGAAAATGTGACATGAACAAGGCCCCGAAGAGATCACAGAATCACCAAACCCCCCTCTAAGTCCTGCGTTGGCCGGGACAATGTTGCACTGGCAGCACCCCCCCGGCGCGCGGGGATGTCCGACTAAACCGGGGTGCCCGGGCGGGATCGCACCCTGCAAACGGTGGGGAAGGGGCCAACCCCCCACGCCCGGGGCGCCAGGGAGGGCCCCCCCATTGAAGTCCAACGATTCCCGTTCACCCAGCCGGGCCCCGCCATCCTTCTGCTTCACATCGAGAAGTTTTGTCTGTTTAATTCTGAATTCTGCTTTGTCGTGTTTGCCTTAGCATTGCTATAGTTTAAAATCTGTAATAGCGTACTTATAAACTGATATTTTAGCTAAGTGATATCGATGCCAAGAAAAATAAAGAATGTATTTTTATAATATAAATAATTTAAAAGTGCTTTTTTTCTTTTACTATTAATCTACAAAACCCCGTTGGGGCATAAACTATCCATAAGACTGGACAATTATTTTGTACCATGATACACATGGGGCCTTACGCATAAAATACTCTGCAAGTCAAGTCCACGTGCGTACTTGCAACGATGGAGAGGGCTTCAGGGTAGGGTAAGAAGCTGGAAAGTTTTCCTCAGCCCTTCTCGGGCTAGGAGAGCAGTGTGAGAGACGGCTGAAGATCTCGGTGACACTATGGTCATTGCCAATAAAAATCAACCTTGTTTTCTCCTTCAGCCCGCAGCTTTGCAAATAAAACTGACAAATGGACTCACAAAACTAGGATTAAAAACCCAAACCATGTCTCCCAGAGTGCTGTGAGCACCTATATGGTGCGGGCAGATGATTAAGGGAAAAAATAAAATTGTTTGGTCCCCATGGGTCTGTGCAAACTCACATGCACTGCCACTGCCCCCCCCCCCGATGCTTTGGGGCCCGCCCAGGTGTCTGTCTCAAGGCGTTCCAGCATCGAACAAAGCCCTCGGAAAGCTGGTGTTCCTGGCTGTGAAAGGCAAAAGCAGGCGCCGGTCACCAAGACCAGCAGGGATGAGCGCGAGCCCAGCCGAGCCCAGCTGAGCCAAACCCAGCTGAGCCGAGCCCAGCCAGGGTGCCAGCAGCCAGGACGGTGCTGGGGCACAAGGAGCACTGCGGGCGCGGCTGTGTCACCCACCCATGCGGCACTCATCCGCAGGGTGACACGGGGGGTGCACGCCTCCAGTGCGCCTGCAGCCCAGCGTCCCAAGCAAAGCTTAAGCAAGACACTGACCAGCCCACGGTAACCAACGGCCGGCTGTGCAGCCCCCCCGCACAACCCGACCTGCTCGCCACACGCAGAAGTGATGAGTGTTGCGGGCAACCCAAGTGGTTGTGAATTTTGTCACAGCTTAGTGGCTCTCTCATCCTCACTGACACAAGTGCCCATTTTTCTTGAGAAAAGGTGTTTTAGGAGAGTCTCAGTCCCACTGAAGTCAATGTAAGGTTTTGAGTTAGTTTCGACAGAACTTCGGTTTGCTCTTTGTTACGCCCGGAGCGCAGCCCAAAGCCCGGTTTGCTGCCCAGACACTTCAGCCAGAACGAACGACTGTTAATTGAGCCTCACTGTGGCTTGGTGCCGGGAAACGACCAAAACCGTCCCGGGGACGGACACGGGTTCTCTCACTGAGACAAAGTAGAATTGAGCTGCATATTTTCAGAGCTCAGACCCCCGCTACCTTTTAGACAATCTGTTATTCCCGTGCCATTTCCCCCGCTGCATTGTGTCCGTCTCCTTTCTCTCCCTCGTTGCCTTGTTTCCCGTGAGCAGAGGGGGGTGCAGCCCGCCGCCCCTGCGCAGCCCCAAAGGCCCAGGGGAGGAAGGTGCCGAGCACCGACCACATCTCCCTACTTCTGCCGGGCTATGGCTTGGTTAGAGGTACCGGTTTGACTCCCACCTACTGCAGGAATTTCTCCTGCCCCTTCTAACAGGTGCCGAGCCCTGCAGACAGGGGAACCAGCCTGCCAGAAAGGCACCGGTGCCTTTCGTCCCAAGGTGCAGGTATCTACCTATCGAAATGCAAGTAACGTACTTGTGTATCTGTATGAGTGCGTGACATGTTTTATGTGTGTGTGCATGACATTATTTTTAGGAAGGGTCTTCCAGAGTTAATACGCACCCTCCTGTCAGGGTCAGGGCTTCTGTGCCTGTACGGGGGCAACACTCGCAGCAGAAGCTTTGGTTGCTCTTCCCTGCCGCCCACATGGGAACCATGGTGCCGTCGTGGAGCAGTGTTTTTAATCACCCCAGTGCCTGGCTCTGCCTGGCCGTGGTTCAGGGGCTCCTTGCAGCAGAGGCTGCTCCCTCTCCAGCCTGCCAGGCAGCCTGAACTGCAAGAAGCCTCGAAGCAGCCCTGAGCTCCTGCATCAACCACCTGTAAAATAACCGCACCGTGAGGTTAGGCTGGAATCGGTTCCCTGCAGCAGCACAGCAGAAAGTGCACACTAACACCCACACACGAGTGTGCACCCACACGCCTGGGCACCTGCTCTGCGCCGGCTCCACCCTCAGTTGGGTTTCCTAGCAGATTTGGCCCGCCTGTGATTACTGGAGTTTAAGACCTTTATTTCTGTAGCACTGGAGAGTAATAACCATTTCATCTAAAACTGAAGACATGAAGGCCACATAAATCAAGCCCATTCGGGCGCGTTTCATTTGGTCTAATTTTTCTACAGTTATTAATCATCGTGCAATCCTGTGCACCCTGAACGTCAGTCTGGGAACACGCACACGCACACAGCACCTGCTCTTCCAGCCACACGTACTTTATAGCCCAAAGATTTGTGATATTAAAAAGAGACAGGGAATAATCTGGAGTGGTGGGAAGGACAAGGTTTTAGCCGCAGTCTGCTTCCAGAGGGCTGACCCATCCCGAGCCGCAGGCTCAGAGGGAGATCCCAAGGGACAGCCCTATCAGTTCCCCAGTTTTGTTTGCTTGGTGCTAGAAGGGGGAGGGCAAGATGCAGGGAACGCTGAGCAGGAAAAGAACAACGTTATAAACTAACCAGCAAATAACTAGGAGGAACCAGATCTGCAGATCTTGTGCAAAACATTGATTTCCATGTGAAAACGTGGCTTTTGAGCAGGGAAACGGATGGCTGCCCAACTACCGTGCCCACACTCGAGTGTGAGCGAAAGTCTTAAAACCTGAATGGGCTCTAGAGCCCGATCCCACGAAGCGCTGCGTTTTCTCACCGAGCCCAGCACCTCCCGGGTCAGACCCTCTGTTTCACCATCCCCACTGCGGTACCAACCCTGCCTGTTCACAGTAAGAAAGAGCACCCTTCTCACGTGTAAAACCTCAGCAAGACGATGCCAGGCGGCGATGGCCAAGCCCTGCTCTCCAAAGACTGGGAGATGTATTGCTGGGAGGGTATTTCCCTCTCCCTGCAGCCAGCTCATGCTTATGGATCGCTCTGGACAAGTATTGCTTCCTTTTTTTTGCTGGTAAAATTTGCACCCTCACCAGTAAACATCTGCATCACATCTGCAGCTGAGCGATGGGGATGAACCTCTGCCTGCATGCTCGCGCAGCACCGACGGTTCTTCTGGCAAAAGAAAAATGCCACAGCCAGGTGTGAGGGTGCAACAGAGCCCCCCAAGCACAGAGATACCCCTGGCTGAAACGGCATGAAGGTCGACAGCAGTAATCTGTGCGTACTTGATACCATCTCCCATAGCAGTCTCTGAAATTTCAGAGCGGGGAGGCCCTGGAACCTGCAGGACACTAAATAAGACAGAATCAAAGTGCTTTGTGTTACCAGCACTATCACTTCCCATATTTTTTTTATATAACTAGAATCTCCTTCTTCCTGTGCTTTTAGAAAATGAATCACCTATCTCAAATACCCTAGCTGGTTTGTTCCCTGCTATGGCCAAAACAGGTTAGCTGGAGCAATCCCCATTTCCGTCGCTTTCCTGGGCTCACCCTCCCCGGCAGCTGGAGCTCACCCCCGAGCTGAGCCCCCTTGCTGCTTACCCGCTCCAGGTTTTCTTGTCCTACGCCTCTGACCTTGCTAACACTGGGTTCCTGGGCGCTCTCCAGTCCTTGCTGCTGTGCTCGTGCACTACCCAGCAGTGCCAGCCTGGTGTGCCCCACACGCCGGGGCCGTTCCCCTTCCCCGAGCCTCCACGCCCCGAGGGGCTGCAGCACCCCCGCTCCGGTCAGTGCAGGAGCAGCCCTTCCCATGTTCCCTGGCCGGCCGGCGGTGGGTAACGCAGCACAGCGGGTGCAGTTTGCTGGCTAACGTCCTGCCGCCGGCTGCGGACGGAACAGACACAGGGACGGGCGTCTGCAGCGGGGAACAGGGGGACGGGCTCCTGCGGCTTTCATTTGCTCTTGAAACGCTCACGGCTGGAGCAGCACTGCTCCTGTCCCCTCGCAATTCATCCCCCGGCAGTCAAGGCACTACACGGGCCTCGTGAGGCCGATGCGCTCTGGCCTTCGCTGCTGTGCCGGGCAGCACCCAGCACCCGCTCGCCCTGCCAGCTGGGCACCCGCTGCCGGCACAGCGGCCCGGCCAGCCTGCCGCCATCAGCCACCCTCACCGGCACGGCCGCTCCGCTGCACCGCGCGCGACCCTGGAAGAATTCCTACGGCTTTCCAACCAGGATCATCCCGCGTCTAACCCCCTGGCACCGGAGAGCCTTGAGAAGCACGACAAGAGGCACGGGGAGGACACAGAGGGAACAAGGGCATCAAAACCAAATGGAATATTTTGCTGACAGCAACAAAGCCCCAGGCGCGGTGCCCTGGTCTCCACTGAAATGCATTTACAGTGTCTCAGAGAAGGGGGGAGGGGAGAGAGACAGCAAGGTGGGTTTTCTACTGTTCAACTCTCAAAGACCTGAAGAAGAAACAGAACATCCACAGACTGCTAAAAAATGCTCTTTTCTGAGAAAGTGCAGTTATAAGGAGAGAGCCAGAAAATCTTTAAGCAATATATATTGATATATATATATACATATATATATACACAGAGATATATATACACACATATATATATGCACATATATATACATACACATGCTTAAGGTAAACTGCCACGGCATAGCTCGTTCCTTTGAGCTGCGCACACCCCTGCAGACAGACGCACCACAAGCAGAACGCAGAAGGCATGCAGGCCCCAGACACCCCGACACTCCCTGCTCACGTGCCGCGTTCCCACCGGTGTCAGCAGCGTCCGCGCACCAGCATCTCTCGTTGTCGGTATGGTTGTGCCCTTAAGGTACTCAGCTTGTGTAAGACTCAGAGTTTACAAACAAAAGCGTTTGTCATTGTGCTTCCACGACTGGAAAAATATCGTTACCCTACGACTATAAATGTTAAGGTGAAATAGGCAAATTAGGCAGTACTATAGAGATGGAATTCTTTCTTTTTTTTTTTGTGACCTAACAAATAATTATTATTGGGAAGTATTTTCGTATCACTTTGAATCTTGCCCTAACGGTAATAAAGGTCGTGTGCTTTCCCCACCCTGAGCCTATAGGTGGTACTTCCGCAGCAGTTCGGATTGCCAGGGATGTTTCCTTTCCGGAAACCTGTCTGGGATTTTGATTTTGAGGAAATCCTGGATACATTTTTCTAGCTCCTCCTCAATAGAGAGCTTCTCCTTCACCGCTTTTTTCTTGCTGGAGTTGGATTCCCGGGAGCCAGAGGTGAGAGTCCGGAGCAGGTCGCTCTTCCTCCGGATCTCGGACTGCTGCAGCAGCTGCACCGGCCCCTTCTTGGCCGGCCGGTCCAGAGTCTGTATGTTGGGCTGGCGGGTGACGGGGCCGCAGATGACGGTCTCCTGGGGGGAGCTGGCCTCCGACTGGCTGTCGCAACTCGACGTCGACAGCTCGTTGCACGACGTGCCGCTCTCTCCCTCCTTGTCGCCTTTGCCGTTCTTGCAGCAGCAGTCGCAGTGGGACGAGGACCACCGGGAGGGCTCGCCTGCAAGAGGAACAGAGAGCACCCCGGGGTTACCGACAGCTGCAAACCCCCTGCCCGCACCCAGAAACAGGCGGCTCGCCCCCCGCCGGGCTGGCTGCTCCTTCCGAGACCTGCGGGGGAACGCTCCGGAATGTCACCCCAAACCGTAAGCAAAATGTCCGCACAGTCTCGAGGAGGGGCCGATTGCCATTAACGTCAGAGTGCCTTCACCCGCTCCGCTTGCACGTGTTGCTCAGGTCCCCTGAGACATCCAACGCCTGTCTGAAAGTTTTCTGAGGTCCTCGGTGAGAAACAGTCACGCGAGGACCCAGTCCGGTGTTTAACCAGAGTGAGCAACCATGGCGTCAGGAACCCCAACCCTGTGATGGGCCACTGTGTCCACCCACCAGCCCAAGGCCAAACCCGGAGCAGACCACAAACACAAAATCCTGATGAAGTCCACAGAAACTTTGCTTGAGGAAAGACAGAGAAAAAGCAGAATGAGAACTTCAGATTTTGACATTCCTGATCCATTCCTCCCAAGTTTTACCGGGGGGGGTCCTTTGAAGCCAACAAACTTGTGTCACAGGGCCAAGGTGCAAAACAAACAAACGATGAAATTTTGGCTGCTGGAGGAAGGCGGCGCCCAGGAGGCAGGACATGGCAAAGCCTGCTGCCCCTACCCATCTCCACAAAGCACACCGGGTCCAACAGCTCGTCGTGGCACCGATCTTCCCCAGGTTTGCACTTAATAAAGGCAGGTCTGGCCAGGAGGGACTCAAACTTGTTTGCATAGGAAGGGTCTGCCTGTGCTGGTGTGTGAAGAAGTCTGACTGCACCAGAGGTGGCTGCAGGGACCGACAGGTCTCATGGGGGAGCACCAGGCTGCCTAATCACGGCTGCTCCGAGGCATTGCCCCACGGCAAGCCGGCTCACAGAAACACCCTGCGGGGAGAAACCCGCTGCTGCCAGGCTGGGAGCCACCCCACCGGAGGGTTTGCCAGCAGCCAGGTTCGCTGGCCAGACTCGCTCCCTCCCTCTCCTCCCAGCACCACCCATGCTGCCCCTCGGTGTGGTCCCATCAGAGGGAGCAGCATGACGCAGGATCGTTGCTGGCACTGCAGCATGAGGTCTACAGCAAAGTCACCCTGAGAAGGGAATGGCAGAGCAATGCCTACAAAGAGCAAAATATACAGATCCTGGGTACAGGCAGCTCGCACTGATCTTTTTTCCGGATTTTACGTGTAAGATCCGCAGTCACAAAGAAATTCAGTGTCAAAAGTTCGGTCTAGCCCCCCAGGATGCAGCCAGCGAGCAGGGGGCTGCGGGAGGCACGCCAGCACGGGTAGCGCTCGAGCACGGCGAGCCAGGGAGCTGGCATCCCTGGGCGACAGCACCACAGGACACGCAGACACGTGGCCCTGGAAATCAGAAGCTCTCCCAATGTCGTGAAACAAAACAAACCAAGATGCTCTTCACGTCTAAACAAAACGCTCAGACAATACTGCTCTCACTGCTCAGAGAAATGTTCGTTATTATTCTAGGCTGTAATCATCAGTCTTTACACTTTCAATTGATTAAACATGGCTATTTGTTCTTCCTGGAGTAAGAAATTTAACTGTTCAGGTGACCATTGGCTACTTCTGTCAATAAACACCTCTCACACGACAAAACAGATGCGTACAGCCGGTACAGAAAAGAGAACGGGGTACCCGAAGGTGCCTGGCTTCCCCAGCCTCCAGGGAACAGCGCTGGCAATTGTCTTTTCCATTACTGACAGCTGTAGGACCCCTAATCTCTCCAGACAACTTTTCCTCTCTGATGCTCAATGGTGCAGCCAGCCTGGGCTGTGAGAGGGTGCAGCTGGAGCCACCAGCCTCCGTCCCAGTGGGCAGCACCCCCAGCATCCCCGCTGCCCCCCCAGCACCCACAGACAACAGGCCCACCGCTGCGGGAGCCGGCCCGTGCACAAAACAGAGGCTCGTGGGAAACACGGCCCTTCGTTCGCATAACCGATCGGTGATGGGAGCCCTGAAGAGCACTGAATTTATTTCCTGATTTGTGGAGCACATGGCTTGATTTTTTCATTTTCAGCTGGAGACCTGCCCAAAGGCAATAATCCGTGACAAAGGGGAAGAGCTGGCATTGATAGCAACTGATCCTTGACCAAACCACTGCAATAATCAGGGATTTAAATGTCATTTGGAAGCATCCATCTTCCCACTAAAGTGCAATTATCATTTCCAACTCGTGCAGCTCGGCAACGTTATCCAGACCGAGAAAAGCAGAGTTCAGCTTCGCAGCAGCAATGCAGCCCCGGCCTCAGCGTGAGAAGGAACCCCAGCCGGTATCGCCCCCCGTGCTCATGGGATCCAAGGGGCCGCTGGCTGCCACCACTCCAGAAACCAGTCAGCATTAAAAAAATGGGGCAAAAAAAAGGGAAATGTCGCTGCCAGCTTCAACCCCCCCAAGCCTTGGGCGCCGGAGGAGCGGGGTTTACAAGCTCATGGCAGGAAATTGTTGAAAAGCTGCGTGGCTGAGAGCTGCTGCCCTGCTCTCCCATCTCTCCATCTTTGCAGCCCTGAGCACAACGGGTACAATTTGCAGAAGCAGGTGTAAAAACAAGCCAGGGAGCCCCTCCTCATCTCTTCCTTCCTCTTCCTTGTCAATGATGGAGGAGTCTCTCAGTCTGTGAGCTGTGTGGCTAAATTTAATTTATAGACTTGCTTCAAGACCTGTTCTGTATCTTGTCTGGCAAAAGTCAATAATGGCTAAATTGAAATTTTTTATAATTTGCTCGGCTTTGACAAAGGCATTATGTACCGAGCCTTTGTAAAACCCTGATCTCATGTGCTTCTGAAAAACACATCCATGAGCCGCATTGATTTGCAGCTCCTTATTGCCATCGACATTACAGCTCGGTGAGGGGTTTCCGGCGTCGCAGCTACCGAGTGCTCCCTGCCAGGGAGTGCTCCGGAGCCTCTGCCCTTCCCAAGCACAGGAACGTTTACTGCAGCCAGCAACCACCAGCGCCTCAAAGGCAAAAGTTACTCGGGTGGAAGGGAAGCGGTGAGGGTGTCTCCGACCAGCCCTGTGCAAACACAGAGCTGCTGGGAGGGGAGCATGGCCCCCACAGGCTCTCCTGGCCGGTGGGACGGCAGCTCCTGCTCCTTTTCAGTGTTTGCTCCGCACCCGCCTGTGATAACCTTCCCTCCTCCCACCGTCAAGTCAGTCATTTTCCCCCTGGGGCTTGTGTGCATTTAAGGACAACCATGAATCCTGACGGAGGAACTACATTCAACGAGCACCACTGCTGCCACCAGCTCTGCCACGACATGTTTTCCCTCCTCTGGACGCCGGGCTCCTTCCCCAGCATGGCCCCGGAGGACAGTGGGGCCGAGCTCCTGGCAGGCAGCACTGGGGATGCTCACCCACTCCCACCCGGGACAATGTGCTCCCGCTGCCTTCACTGCTTCCTCACCCCATGCTGGACAGAATGAAGTCTGAAAAATGGTGAAAAATGAGTCAAGAGGGAAAAGGTTACTGCTCAGGTCAGTTCCCATTAGTGCACCATGCAACCTCCTCCTCCATCCTACTGCGGGCTCCGAGCGCAGCAGTGTTCGGTGCCTCCCTAACAGTTTCTAAGCAAATTCATAGGGACATTCAGCTAAAGCCCATCCGCATCCCATAGTAGCGGGGCAGCCCATGAAACCCAAATCAAAGGGTTGCGCTTGCCTAGCCAAGGAACAGAGCTCCAACCAGTGCCTGGAGTGCCCGGACACCGACCATCAGCCACCGACCATCAGCCCACTGCAGCGGTGCAGGACGTTCCTACAATCACCTAACGGGACTTTGCAAACCTGAGCTGACGTTCGGCACGCACTTAGGTCGCAGACATCCCCTCACTGCTGTAACCTCACAGCTTCGGGGAAGAAGAAGGGGTCCAACCCCCCGTGTCCCCACCGGAGGGGACAGACCCTGCTTGAGGATGGCCACACAGGCAAGGGGATCCACCAGCTGCTATCAAGCACATCTGGGGCACAGACTTCAATACCACAAGACAAGCCTTTTATAAGTTAATTAAGACCTAATAGATGCTAATTTCTCTTGATGAATATTCACCAATGATTGCCATACCACGGGTGAGCAGGAGACAGAAATTCATCTATTCATGAGGCAGAACAGCAAATGCCAGGCGAGGTGTGGGTGCTGGAAACAGCCACGGGCTGTGGAGAGGTTCCCTGGGCAGAGACCTCCCACCAGCACCAGTGCTGGGCGAGCTGGGCTGGGCTGGCTCACCGGGAGTGGGGCTTGGCAGGAGTGCTGGTGTCCTGCTGCGGATGTGCAGTGCACCCCTGCAGCGCATGCAGGCAGAGATCTCCAGACAGCCCCGGGAAAGGCAAGAGCTGGGCTGAGCAGCTGCGGCAGCAGCAGGGAGAGCTGCACCCAGTGAGCTCCTTTTTGCAACCTGAACAACTGCTCCGCTCCGCAGAAAAAGAGCGGGCAAAGGTGAACGGACTTCTTTTTGACAAACACATTTTTGACAGCTTTCAATGGTGGGGAAGTCTGGGTGCACGGTTAAACACGCTCTTAAAAACCATGCGGCCAGCCTGGCTTCCAGCCTGCCTGCAGCCCTGCCCTCCGGTCTCCCCCCGCGGTGCGCGGGCAGCGCCAGGCGGGTACTTCGGCTCTCCGCTACACAATGGACAGAGCATAAGTTTTATGCTGAAAAGACCTTGATCTAATCATTACAAGAGCAACGTATCAGGCTAGCCAGAGCAGTCCATTAAGAAAATCTAAATACAGAGGGAAAGCTATGGAGAAAATTGAATTGCCCTTCAGTATTTAATGAAAGAGGAGAAAAAAAAATAATTTTCATTAGGCTATCTTCAGCTACCAGAGGAGGAAAATGAAGAAAGGTTCCAGTATTAAGCAATAATACATGAAAAATATATCCGTGCCAACCAAGATCAAAGTAATTACGGTGCTAGGAAGTTGGCTTTGTTAGTTACAACAGTTCTGTACCATTACCCCCTCTCAAGCCAAGCTCCATTTTGTTGCAGGTGCCCAAGGAAAAGTGCGGGTATCGCTGGCTAATTCGCTGCTTTTCCAGCTCTGACCCGGTCCGGTACGGCTGCGAACACCTCTGCTCCCCCCGCGGCTGACCGGGCTGTGCCACCTCCTCGGAGCCAGGCACGGCAGGGTGTCCCAGCGGCCAGGGCACCAAACACCCGGCCAAGGCCAGCCATCAGGCAGTGGCTCACCGGCCAGGAGAGCCTGGTGAAGGGGACACGCTTCCTGCCCAGGGTGACAGGCTGTGGGGTACGGAAACATGATGATGAAACTCTGACAAGAAAGCACATCAGACAAGGTCTAATTTTATCATTTGAAGTAACTCGATTACTCTCTGTATTACATCAATTAGTTGACATCAAAGTGAGGGAAAACGATCGGTCAGGCTGACAGAGACATGGCCCAGCCTCGGGAATTACAGATAACCGTACGCACAGCTGCAGCGCAGCCTGTTGGAAATAAAGTCCTCGACACGACGATCGTGAGCAAGGAAAAAGCCCTTTGGGAGCGGGGAGGTGGTTTCAGAGCTGCGCTACCACCAGCGCAGGTGGCGTGCTCGGTCCGCAGCTGCTCAGAGGTACGGAGCAGCCTTAGCAGGAGGGCCAGGTCGGTCGCTGCATCCCCGGTCGCTCGGCAAAGAGGGATGCAAAAGGGCTCAGGATTTAGAGAAAAAAAATTCACTGCTGTTTGCCTCAGGCTGATTTTTTTTTTCCCTAGTAATGTTAATCAAAACACTTCAGCCACCCCCCTACCAAAGGAAAATACTACATTGTTTGGTGGTTTAAAAAAAAGTCAGTTTTAAAAGATATTTTGGAGCATGGAAGGGAGAATGGGAGGCAAAGGGCTACTGGTTCAAGGCCACGCCAGGCATCGCCTCCATGTAAACCCCTCCACATCGGCGTAATTAGAAGCTGCTGCCAAATCTCAGATTGCATCAGAAAATGATTCTGTATCACATCGTAACGAAACGGGCAGAGCAGTGCACCCACACCTTCCATGAGCACACATTACATGTTGTTTTGCTGGATACAATGAGTTTTCACAGCAAGAACTGCGCGGGGTCAAGGCGACCACCAGCAAATGCAGCGTTCAAACTGCAAACCCTGCTGGAGAGCTCAGCCTCTGCCAGGGCAGCATCAGCCACGGGCCTGGGCTCAGGTCTACATCAACTTCTCCAGCCTGGGAGCAGGGTCTGTGATAGCCGTACGTGTTGTGGAGCGACCCCGCGTAAAAGGAAATCAATGATGCACTAACTGAAAAAATGCAGATTGCTGCTAACTAAAAGCAATTGCTGCAAACTGAAGTGAAATCAATTAAAAACCCAGAACTATCACAGCCATTAAAAGGAAGAGCTCAGGCAAGTCCTTCAGCCCCGTGCCAGGACAGCGCTGGTGCTGGTCAACTGTTTTTCCCAATGTTTTCCAGATCACTTTTAAAGGACATTTCACCCAACTATTCACTTCATGGACTGTGATTCTGGGGGAAAAGTTAGTTCCCTTCACCTGGAGTCCCCAGGCCATCACAGTCACAAGGCCATGCCAGAGCGCGTGGCACCCGGTCCGGGCTGGGCTGTCTCGGCAGGACATCCCTCCACCATGGATGGACAGCATGCTCCCCAGTGCAGGAGAGGATGCACAGCCCTCGGAGACCAACGAGCTCCCTCCTGCTCTGCACTGGGACTGCTGTAACTTGCTGACCAGTGCTGCGGCCTCGGCCGCATGCTGCTACGTCATGAGTAGCTGGGTACGGTCTCTGATGCAGAAGTAACTGAATTATAGACCAGTTAGCTGACTTACTAAGTCCCGCATCAAAAGCAAACCCACACCTACCTAGAAAGCCAGGAGAGATGTAAACCCTACAAGCTGAGCCACTTCCTTGCACTGCGCATCAGAAGCCTTTGTATTAAACTGCCGCCAGGACCAATTCATCCCTTTGGGCACCATTTTGCCACGCAATAAACAGTTTTGTTGGAGTCCAAGTGCTGCAGGTGGGAGATGCCATTGAGTTTGGGTCCGGGTCAGCAGAGAGCCTCCAGTCACCGTGGGAGGGCATCAGCTTGTGGCGCGCAGGGGACATGCATCTCGTGGGGATTTGCGCAGCGTAAACTTGCCCAGCTGCCTTGCTGTGTGGGGCCGGGTCTCCTCACCCCGGTTTTGGGAGCTGTCAGGATGACAGAGGGATGACACGAAAAAAAAGGAATCTTTCCCTGTGTTTTGCAGCGAGAGGAAGGCATCTGCAGTGGCATCAACCCACAGGGACCCAGGACTGAGCAAGGATGGGTGCTGAGCCACGAGACCGGCCACCATCCCAGTGGCAAACCAAACATCGCGCTGATTTAACCACAGAATTCATTAATTAATGTCTAAATGCTTTCAGATTCTTGGATAAAAGGGGCTAATTAATTCTGGCCAGGCTTTCCTGCTTTTCTCCCTGATCTCAGCACATTTCTCTCCCAGTGCCCTAATTATAATTATTAGAAGCTTCTGAAGAAGCAGCAAAGCCTCTCATGTATAATTGACACACAAACCACCAGCCATCCAGTTTTTCTCTTCTCCTCTCCCTCTTTCGCAACAAACACGCTGTAAACAGGGAACTGGAAATCCCCACGAAGAGGGACACTGGCGTGCCCAGAACTAGCGAGGAGAGAAGAGTTTTGGTGTACGATAAACGTAGCACAGGATCTCCAAGCCTCCCTCCCCCCTGCACAGCCCCAACGCCAGCAGCGATGCTCCCCTTGCCGGGGTGCAGAAGCACTCTGAGGTGCCTAAAATAACCCCAACGCCCCTGCTGCAGCAGGCTGGGACATCTCCCCCTCCTCGGCTTCCAGGAACTTGGAGATGTGGGGTTTTGCATTAGTTCACCCAGAAAACGGTTAACAGAGGAATTAAAGCTAATCAAACAGAAACACTACCTGCACGTAACTTCCAACCAAGTGCTGTCTTACCACGAAGTTGCACCCGCTTCTGGGACTGGCACCAGTTTCACCCTCTCCCTGTCCCAGGGGATCACCCCCAGGTTTAATCCCTCCAACAAACGATCCGGCTGCTGCACTGGAAAGGAACCATCACCCCTCGCTCTGCGAGCACCCCGGGAAACGCAGGGGGGCACAGCCAGCTGCACGGGGCTGCTGGCAGATCCCAGGACAGGCTGAACACATCTTGGGCAAGTTTTCACTGATAAACGCTGCTGTCTTGAAATGGAAATAGTCTAAAAAAGCACGGTGGGTTTGGTGACGTTTGCACTGGGAAAGCGCTCTGCTAGGTCGCTCCAACACCTCCCTTCATTCTGACATCCGTGTCACAATATTAATTTCAATATCACACTACATACAGTTAATTTTCTGTTATAGCGTTTCAGACAAAAACCCCAAAACACAACACGCTGCGATATTCCAGAATGAATGTTACAAATTACCATTCTAAAAGAAATTTAAAATATTTTTTTTTCCCTACTGAATTTGGAATGCAAGTCCCTGTTGGGGTGTGAGCACGCGCAGTGGGATGGAGACGGCTTTCGCACGCAGCTCTGGCCCCCCAGGCAGAGGAGCCCCTTGCTGTCAGAATTATATTCCTTCTATTCAAATTCTACAGTTTTTACAGCCCTTTTTCCTGAGGTTTGGGAGGGGGGGATGGATTTTTTGGTGTTTTTTTCTTTTCCAGGGGAAGAGGAGTGGTTGAGTCTGCCTTACAAAATAATGAACGGCAGGTTTGTTCCTACAGCTATGGAGACAGCAGTGAATTAGGAACCAAAAGGCACAAGGGAGTCTTCTGGCTCAGAAAAAGGCACCTCCCCAGCAGCACAGCCGCCTGGCTGCAGGGTCCTGGGCCGCCGGGCACTATCCTGCGGGAGGGCGGCTGCTGCTGGGTGGCATAGGGCATCGCACCGGCACCAGGGCCATCTCCAGAGACATGGCTGGGAACGGCCAGTGTCCTCAGGCAGGGCACAGAGGTTGTGCACCGCACACTCTGGGGGCGGGCAGAGATATTTTCAGGGCCCAGACATTCATTGCCCCTGCGTGCATGGGCTGTACCAACCTCTCAGGCTACGACCATCCTCATCGGAGCCATTTTCCGATCCTACTGTTCTCAGTCCACACTTGCCCCTTTACATTGTCCTTTCACCATCTATTCTTCTTACTGCCTCGGGGTTTTTGTTGCTGTTTTTTTGGTTTCTATTTCACATCACTTTTCCTCTTCCTTGTCCCCAGGTCCTTGGCCTCTCAGCTGCTCTCAGTTTTTGCTGTCGTTTCCACACTTTTATCTGCTCCGTCGGGGCTAATTACAGCAGCTGATCCCCATGTGAGCAGTAATTAACCACACTGCCCAGGCAGCCAGGACCACGGGCAGGTGGGAACAGGGTGCCCTCATCCTGAGCCAGGCAGCCTCCCGGGCCACCCCCCTCCCCTCCATCCCACGGGTCCCATCACCTCCGTGCTGAGGGGCTGGGGCCCTCACCTCCGCATTCACCTTTGTTTCCAGCCGTGTGAAGCCACACACCTTTCAACACCAAAAAAATGAAGTGTTGAAGCTTTTAAAAATATCACACATTATTCATATGGTAAATAAAAAATTGATTGCCTCTAGGTCTGAAGATAAGGTAACGCCGGTGAAGTGACAATTTGATTTAGATCACTCATGCATGCAGGGCGCCTCGAACAGTTTTTGCATCCATGCATGGATTAAAGGTGTTGTGATTGATGAGAGACCAAGGTCTAATTGGTGTTTTAATAAATACATTCTGACTTGGTAATTGAGCTAGATTTATCAGCAGAAAATGCCCCTGTCTAAATAAAATTACCAAGGTAAAGCTTAGGAACAATGACAAATGCCACGCAACGGATTGGCTCTGGGATCAGAGCTGGCAGCAGGACGGACATGCCCTAGATTTATTTGCATTTAGGATCAAGGATCGTGAGTAAGATTGCAGCAAGCAAACCGAACCAGGGAAGGACCTGACAGTAACGTTATTGGGTTGAACTCTCCCATATGTTCAAGGACAGCAGTGAGGGGGAGGAGGGGAATCGGCAGAGGTAACGGCTCTGCCAGGCGCAGTCAGAAAGCCAGCACAAGTTTTTGCCCTTGGGTCAGGTTCCGGACGCCTGGCTCTGTGAGCTGCTCTCCACAGATACCTGCTTCCCTCCTAGTCCAGTCCACTAATTTAAATTTTCTATTTTAATTTTTTTTTTCACATTTAAATTTTATGAACTTGCCAACCCAGAGTGAAAACCAGACTTGTTTGCCCATGGTCGCTCTGTCTGGGGAAGTCTACGATTCGTGCAAGAGAACTTCAGCCAGTGCCAGCCAGCGCATACGCTTTGATCAGGAGTCTCCCAGCACTTCGTCCCCTACCAGCAGTCCTGCGATCTTTTCTAAAACACTCAATTCTGGAAATGAACTCCTGCAAAAGAAAATAAAAATAAATTCCCCGAATGGCAGAGAAAATACCAGAAGGCATATTAAATGAGCCAAAATACTTATATATGGATCTTTCTCAAAGTAACATGTGACAAAGTTAAAATTCTGGGTGGAAAGAGAAGCACGAAGTGTGAGCAGCAGCATGGTGAGAAACGGAAAGTGTTTAGAGAAATTGGTCAGCCGTGGTCACTGCCTTTGTCAGACCAGTTCTGAACGCCATGATCTACCCCAAGTTGTACTTCACAACCCTCCATGCACATCACAACAAAAGCCTTTTTATCAGAGGAAAACTTCCTCTGTGGGCAATTTATTCTTTTGGGCATCACTTTGCTGTGCAATAAATATTTTTTACTCTACCTGGGCCGTACTGCCCCAGCCTGTACCTGGGCTGCTCGGCACTTGCCTGAAGCAGCACGTACATCCTGGGAGGACTCTTCAGCTCCAGGCAGCTCCCACCTGGCAAGCAGAGGGCGGTCAGCCCGGCCTTACCAGCATCCTTCCCGGGGGATGTGGTGCCACCCCACCCCGCACCCTCCGATCAGGAGAGCCCGGTGTAGTCTCAGCCCAGAGGCTCTGCCAGCCAGGCCAGGGACGGGATGGTCCCACCCTGCCCTGCGCTGGGGCGGCCTCACCTCCAGTGCTGGGGGCAGGGTTGGGCGCCACAGCACAAAAAGGGCATAAAACTGTTGGGGAGTGTCCAGAGGAGGGAACAAAGGTGGGGAAGGATCTGGAGGGGCAGGCGTGTGAGGAGAGGCTGAAGGCCCTGGGCGTGTTCAGCCTGGAGAAGAGGAGGCTGAGGGCAGAGCTCATGGGGCCTCCAGCTTCCTCCCGAGGGGGAGCCAAGGGGCAGGCGCTGATCTCCTCCTTCTGGTGCCCAGCGACAGAACCCCAGGGAACGGCCTGGAGCTGCCCCAGGGGAGGGTTAGGTTGGAGATCAGGAGAAAGTTCTTCCCCCAGAGGGTGGTGGGGCCCTGGCACGGGCTCCCCAGGGCAGTGGTCACCGCCCCGAGCTGGGCTGAGTTCAGGCAGCGTCTGGCCAACGCTCTCAGTCATCTGCTGTGATGGGGCTGGGCCTGTGTGGGGCCAGGGGTTGGGCTGGTGGGCCTTAGGGGGCCCTTCCAGCTCAGAAGGTTCTGTGACTCTGTGATACTGTGCAGGGTCCTCGGCTGGCTCTGACAAAGCGGACGCAGCTCTCCCAGGAGGCGGGAGGGTGGCAGGAGACCCTGCGGTTCAGCACACGTGACCCTTGGGTGAGTTACTTCCACGTTCAGGAAACTCTGTTCTGCTGCTTGCTCTGATGAGGTGTGGTGATACTTCAGCAAACATCTCTGTCATTAAATCAGGTCATCCGTCAACTCGTAATTGTTTCTGATTATGGTCTCTTCAAATCAATCGGTTTTTTAAACCTCTTTATCAGCCTAACCATAGCTGTTTGCTTAACCAAAGCCTCCTCTGGCAGCACTGTAGAAATCATTCAGGCTTGGAAACCCACATTTATCCACCCTTCTACTTCTCAGTTCTCACCCACCAAGTAAAATCTTCGGCCAGACTGAAGCAAGAGCATAGCTGAGCAATAGTCTTTCAATCCTCACCCGTATTTTTCATCGACTGGTTAGCAAGCATTTAGCCTGAAGAGGAAAAGTGAAATGAGCAGCCTGGTTCGCAGGAAGAGCTGAAGAGCTCTGACTGTTCGGCACTTTCAAGAGAAGAAGTAATTCAGTGCTGCTGGCATCCTCTGCACTCCTCTTTCCGAGTACTGCGATTTGAAACAATATTTGGCCATCAGGACTGTGACATTTAACTACATCTTCCGCTGGGAAAATTACATTGATATGAAAAACTGATGCATAAGTTTTCTTCTGCCAACAGTGTTTGCTTTTTCTGTCCTTCTGTCAAACATCTCCAGCTTGATTAAGTTTGGTGCACAGAGAATTAATAGCTGCCACTACCAGCACCTTCTTCCTTCTCCAAACCCAGTCTTGCCCCTTCAAATTCAAGACTGTTCTGTATCTTTTTTGATTTATGACTGCTGTATTAATACCCTACCTTAATGCAATCTTTGCTTTTACCTTCTATTACTTTAAATTTATGCTCAAGAACTTGAAAGTGAAGTTAGATTGAATTAAGCCAGCCTGGGCTAAAGAGCAAGGGCTTTCCTTGTCTCTGAACAATCCCCTGAGTTAACCATGGTGTGAGCTGAGACCTGCATGGCCATGCTGTTGGGAAAGACGTGAAACCCTCTGGTAGGATGTTAAATCAACCAGGGAATTAATGCAGGTGGATCGTGGGCTGGACCCCACAGTTGCTGTGCACTGACATATTCCTGATGTTTATCAAAAAACAAATTCCAATGACCCATGAATTACAACACAGGGAAAGCCAAATTAGCCTGAATAATCAGAAAGCACTACCCCTCCCAGAGCCCTCATTTTAGAACTACCCGCAAGAGCGTTACTGCAGACGCCTCAGCAGCTAAAGCAAAGAAATTCAGGACTGGAGGAGTGTAACAAAGCATTAACACCTCCGTGCAAAGCCAGGGCACCGGGACACCCCCAACGCTTTGGATCCGTGATGGCACGCAGCTCCGATCTGGTATGAAAGACCTTGAGATACATCCGTATCCGTATCCGTATCCATATCCATATCCATATCCATATAGAAAGGTGCATACATACATGTAAACCCCACAGTTCACGGTCAAACTCGAGCCCTGTTTCGGACACCTGTTTTAATTCACAAAGCCAAAGCGTGTCTTGCTCCTCCTTGAAGATACATGTCACAAATTGCCGACAGATGGTTATGGCAACACGGGAGCCACAATTTTTGAATTTTTGAAAATTAGAACTCACGAATTCAGAAATGCTCTGGAGATATGAAGCTATCATGTCAGCCTATGTTGTTCCAATTAATTGCAATCAATTGCTAATTGGGAGCTATTTTAAGACTTGTCATTACTCTGAACATAAGGTAGAATAATTTGTGTTTTCCCCTTTACCCCTACCACAAATGACATCGGTGCAAAGAAATCTCGGGAAACAGAGCAAAAAAAGAGTAACGGGAGCCTGATTCCTGATTCCCTTCTGCCTCTTCGGCAGGTGCAATAAAATTAGGAGCTGTAGATTTTAAAAAACATAAGAGACAAGAACTGAAACAAGGAGTCTCGGTCACTCGTTGGGGCTTCGCCTCTGAAACTTTCCAAAACGGCACCTCTGTCATTATGGAGTAAAGACGTTTGGTTACTCCTTGGATTTCCAGACAGCACAAATTCTCATTTGTTGAAACTAATGTCTTCAAAGAACATTGCATCTCAGATCCAAGCAATAAAGGTGAAACAGTGTGAAAGGCAGAAGGCATGGCATGGGAATACGTTCTCCAAAGAGATGTCACAGACTCTGGAGAGGAAAGGGAAAATCTGAATTTACAGGCAGAAAACGGGCAAGCTTTAAACAGACCTCAATTAACAGGTTTGCAACGGCATCACTTGCACAGGCCCTGGCAGGCTGCAGAGCCGACATGGAGGCAGTGTCCACCTCGGTGCACGGCGAGGAGGAGGAGGAGCGCGTGGCAGGGATGCAGCAGAAGGGGAGACATGCACCCATCACCCTGCTTCCCCTTGTGCCCAGCACAAGAAGGGCACCTTTCCGGGCAGCTGCTGTGGGCAGCAAACGTGTCATTAACCAATTAGTGATTTCCAAAGCTGAAGATGAATCAAAGCGTGGGGCTGAGAGAAGTGCTGGTTTAACGATGGGCGCGGCAGAGATGCTCCTGCGGTGCCCAATGCTCCAGCGCTGAGGGGGGCAGGGCAGCGGGGTCCCAGCAGCCCCGTCCAAAGCCACCGCCTCGGAATCTACGCGCACAGGGGCTGTTCTACAAACACGTGGGTATACTCACGGGGGAGGGAAGCACCGTTTGTAATTGGTTTACTGGGCAACACAGAGGTTTGGCTTCTGCCTTTAGCTTGGCTGGTTTTACAACAAAGGCCCCCAAATCCTGACAGAGTTATTTTGACATAAAAATTAAATGACCTAAATAACTGTACAGCATTCAGCAACAGGCTGGATGCTTACTGCAGAGGCTGGTGGAGCAGGCAAATCCAACAGGGACATAACTCTCGGAGGCAAAGAGGCACTTATGAGTAAGACCAGCGTGCTCAAAGACAGCAAGTCTGTCACTCAGCATCTACATTCAGACACGCACCAGCTTGACAAGCTATTTCATGATGTCAAGTAGAAAAATCCCCAGGCAAAAAGATAACTAATTCTTAAATGAGGAGTTTCTGCTAACGGTGCTGGTTTCAACCAACCACTAAGATACTTTTTTTAATCAATCTACAGCTCTGCTGTCTTTTTGTGGCATTTTATTATGCTTATAGTTGGAGCAAACTCAGCTTTCCTTTTAAAATGCTCAAGTTAAACTTTTTTCACCTGATTATTAATCACATACTCTTTTCCCTTTCAATTTCCACCTGGTCCCCATATATAAATATATGCTGCACATAAATATATTTCTCCTCAGACCCTGTCAGTAGCTTCTGTGGACAGTTACCATTGCCATCATCACATGGATAAATTCACCCCCTTTCACCTCTCCTTTGTTGTGTGCTTGCAGTCTCTCTGCTGCTCCAGTTTCTTCTTTCTCATCTTTTACTCTTAGTATCAAGTGATTTGCTATTCCTGGACTATCGTCCCACCGCCTCTGTGTCTCTGCTCCAGTGCTGTTCCCAAAGTCCTTTCCATGAACTGTTTACAGAGGCTCCTCGGTCAGGTCTCCCTCTGGACACTGCAGTCCAGTTTTCCTTTTCCCTGGGGTTACCAACTTCTTGTCTCTTCTCTTTCCTAGTCCTTCACTTTATACATAAGCAGCATAGGGGTTTATGATGCTATAAATTACTAATTGAGCTGTTACAACTCATGGCTGAAATGACTCAGTTGAAAAAGGTGGGGGGCGATTCTTTGAATTCAAACCCAAGGTTGCCAAAGGTTAGTTAATACAGCCACGCTGCTCAGCCTTGGAGAGCCAGGCTGGCTGCACACCTCCCAGGGACGAGGGAGAGCTGCCGGCTGCTGCAGTGAGCCCAGCCCCAGGGAGGGGGCTCCAGGGCTCCCCCTTGCCTGGAACGCCCGCCCAGCGCACCAGCAAAACTCATCGCCCGCATTGGGTGCCGTGCAAAGGGCAGGAGGTGGAGGAGGTGGAGGAAACAGCTCTTCAACGCCTGCTCTGGCAGGTCTGCTGCGTGCCCGGACCGTCCGGACAGGCTGAAGCCGCCCGTCAGGCACCGCCGAGCATCGCCGGCACAGGCAGTGGAGGCGGCTGCCGGAGCTTACGGAGTTACCAACCCGCTGTGAGGTTATCGGCGGCATTTCTTCTTGCCTAGTTTAGCCCCGTTTGCTGGCGTTGCCCCGAGCCTGGGTGGCACTGGCAGAGCTCAGAGGACCAGCGGCCTTCTGGACGGTGCAGTGACGTGATGTGTGTCGTTCTGAGGGAGTGAGGTGACCACGGCTTGTGCACCTGGACCAGCGGCAGCAGAAGGGCAAAGAGTAGCAAAGCAGCCAGGAACAGGTCTCCTACTGAGAGATCCAACTGGAAAAAGTGCTTATTGAAGACCATTCCTCCGGAAATCGCTTTCTTCTTCCCTGCTTAAAGTCATTACTAATTTCCTAGTTGCCGTGACACAGTTTTCTTCTCACCCTGGGCTTACTTTAAACAACCTAACATCCTTCACCTTTCGTTTCGTGTTGCACAAAACAGCCCCATGCCCCACGCAGAGACACCAGCCGCACAGCCGGCAGCGGCCCGTGGCCGCGGCACCTCCCGGCCAAGCAGGCTGCGCGGCGGGTGCTGCTCCCCAGCTGACACACGGCACCGTTCCTCCACCCCGAACGGAGCCGGGAATTACTGCCCTGGGTACCAGGAGTTGGTGTTGCAAGAGAAGCGTGGCTGACTGCAGTACCTGGCCAGGGGGTTTGCAGGGCATTCCCTGCTCGTTTAGTGCTTAGCACCACAGTGGTACTTCGCTCTGACAGTGGGAGCTAACACGTAACTCATGCTGTAGCAGCACGTTTTCAATAGCATTTGACCAAGCCTCATTTTTCAAAAACGGTTTCTGAAGAACAACATTGTGTGGCGCTGGCACCCCAGGCGACGGACCGCAGCGTGTCCCAGCCCGGGAGCCGTGCCGCAGGGAGCGGCGTGGGTGGCGGTGGCTCCTCGCCCGCCCCGAGCCATCCTGCTGCTCCGACTGGCGCTGCCCGCGCTGCCCATCCCGCTCCCCACCAGCGCCGCTCCACTGCGTGGAGGTAAACACTGCGGCCACAAAGAAAATGAGAAAGTGAGGGGCTGCTAGATCAGGGAGCAGCCCTGAGGGCTGTCGGTTATTAATCATTCAGAGCGTGACCAAGGCAGCTGCTGCCAGATCAAAGGAGGGGAGTCCGAACCCGCACAGGGGCACGGACGGTACCGGAGCTCTGCATCGGGGCTGCTGCACCTCTGGGAGCATCAGCTATCCCTTCGCACAGGGGCAGGTGCCTGCTTGTTAGGAGCTATTTAAGACACCCTCTCTGGAAGTTTTAATTTCTTTTTCCTGTCTGAACCTCATGAAACAGCCTTCTGCTCTATAGAGATAAATTTGGTTTATGTGAGAGAAACATTCCCAGCCACAGTGGGCTTTGCCTTAAATCCTGTATCTTGCTGTTTAATGTTGCTGTGGCTTAGCTGGGTTTATTTTCTGTCCTCTAAGTGGTGAATTGAACTTCAAGAAATGAATGGTTTGGTTTATCAGTTTTAGCATCGAGACAAAAGCACTTTTGCATCAAATAAATGCATGCAGCGGGAGACCCTCCAGATACTGCTTTTAAAAGCCAGCAGTTTATTCTGAACATTTTTAGCACCAGTTTCAAGACCAATTGAGCTACCCACGGCTGGGCAGTCCCAAACGCTCCGAGATCACAAGCTTTCCCCTTCCGCGAAGCAGAGGGCCTGGAGGGGGGCGAGGGGGTGCCGAGCGGCGGCAGCAGCCGGGCAGGGACAGCCCCACCGCAGCCGGGCTCCTCTCCCCGGCCAGGCAGGGCTCTATGTAGGTCACGCGGAAGCGCTCGAGCACGCAGCGCTAGCAGGAACGAAACACCCGACTATTTCTATTTTTGCAATGTATAAAAAAATAACGTAGGCACCACGCATGGCCTAACCTGCCCCACTGCTGCTGACTCCACTGCGCAGAAGGGAACGTGGTCTTCAGACTAATAATTCCAGAAAATGAATCAGTAACATTTGGGAACGTGCTCTGTGGGAGTAAATCCCAGTGAAATCTGGAGTGAGTGGCATTTAGAGATGGAAAACAAAACGCAGCACCCATGCCGAGGTGACGGGGGGTGGGTGCGCTGGAACGCAGCGAACCACAGGAATCTCTTCCTGGGAAGCGAGGGGAGCGGGGCATGAACTGGGGCGCAGGGTTGGGGCACCCTTGGCCGCCCGCAGCTGCAGAGCCGCCCGGCAAAGCCTGAGGCAGCGACACCGCTCGGTCCGGAACACCGGCAGCGGCAGCCGTGTCCTGGGGAGAGGCTTTTCTCCCAGCTTCTGCGGGGGTTTTCCCGAGTGGGTCTAGAGGATAATTTCATTTTTTTGAGGTGGGCACACCGGGTTTGGGGAAACTAACATAGTTTCTGTTAACTAATACACAGCTCTGCCCTACATTTATAGAAGAAAACACCTTTTTTCCAGCCAAATCTAGCAGATTATTACATGGTTTCTTCCATATTTTTCTAAAGGAAGACACAAAAATTCTTTAGAGATGTTATTGGTTCCTGTTAAACTCTGTACGGCTTTAGTGTCATTTACAGAGACTCTGCTGGTACCAGCATTATTAAATTCCACGTGACTTCTCCATAAGAATGCAGAAAATCTCAACAATTATGAACCCAGTACCTCTGTGGATGAAACACATATTCACAGGGAAGCTCAGAGTATTACAGATGTATTCAAAATAATAATAACCGAAGGATTTTTCTACAAGTTGTAATGTGGAAATGCATCGAATGTGGAAAAATTGGACTAACTGTCCTTTGACCTAGAAGAGATGTTGAAATTTTAAGTAAGCTTTCAGCTATGTAAAGACCTGATCGTAATCCCTCTGGAAATAACGTGAGCATTTCTACTGACTGAAAAAGACTTCAGAAGAGCACACCAGCTGCAGCGGTAGCATCACGGTGTACTTTGGTACTCGTTACCTTACAGGCGCTTTATTTCTTTATAAATCACTGCATCTCACAGCTACCCAAAAGCTAATAAGACAGATTGTGAAGGCAGGATGAGGCTAAAGAGACCTTCAGAAGGAAAAAGAAATCTATACACAGAGTTAATTTCAGGATTTGTATGTGGCTTCCCAGGCTGGTTTAGTCACTACTCCTCGACACAGCTCCGGGGAGGCTGGCTGTGGAGCAGGAGCAGGTCCTGGGTAGTAGCAACCTGGCTGTGGCCATGTGGGTAACGGTCTGTTTGCACAGCGCGACCTACAGATGTGGTAGAGGAAACCTTAGGAGGAAATCCTTCCCTGGGAGGGTGCTGAGGCCCTGGCACAGGGTGCCCCGAGAAGCTGTGGCTGCCCCTGGATCCCTGGCAGTGTCCAAGGCCAGGTTGGATGGGGCTTTGGGCACCCTGGGCTGGTGGGGGTGTCCCTGCCCATGGCAGGGGGTGGGAACTAGATGATCTTTTAAGGTGCCTTCCAGCCCAAGCCATTCTATGATTCTATGATTCTTCATTCTACAGAAAACAGGACATGCACAACAATATCCACAGCCAGGTTCGCCACCATCTCTTTCAGGTGATGGGGGGAGGTTTCAGAGAAGCCCTGGAAGAGCAGCCGGTGTTGCCCTCATCTGCTTGAAGCGGCAGAGCCGAGACGTAGATGAACATACAATTTGTGCTTTCTTCATTTCCGTTACTGGTGTTAGGTTTGATCCGAAGTGTTTGTAATGCATTCCTGGAGCGACTGGATGCAGCGCTTCCAGCAGGCATCAGCAGTTGGCACTTGCAGAAACCTCGGAAGCCAAGGCAGACCCAGTCCAGCCCAGTTGGTCTTGCATCCAAGCAGGGCCCCAGACTGGTCTCACCCACTCACACACACTCTCAGGGTCAGTAGCTGCTCCTCTTTGCCTCAGAGCCATCACCCGTGCTCACAGGACGGTGCTGCAGCCTGCCATCCATCTCAGCCTACGCCGTGGGCAGCCGAGCCTGAGGAGTGTGGGTGTAACGTCCTCTGTGGACACACACTTTCCAAAAATTGCACCAAGGAAGGTGCCTCGCTGCTGGCAGGAATTCACATCACGTCACCAATGTGGCCAGGGCCGAGAGGGGCTGGAGGGAAGGCACCGCTGGCTGCCCTCACTGAGAAATGGAGCACGGCTCTTTTTGCCTGTTGGGGGGAATGTCCGTGCCCCCCTGCCCAGGGTTTCCCAGGCGTGGGGTGCTTTCCCCATCTGCTGCCCTAGGAGGGGATCCTGCACCGTAGGCTGTTGGATGCGTGACAAACCAGTGCCCCCAGCAGGACCCTCATGCTGGTGGGGACAGATCCCGGCTGAGGGATGGCCATGCCCACATATATAAAGGCTTTCTGAAATATTAAAACGCATGTAACTGCTTAGCTGAGGCGATAAAGGGGCAAGACAATTACCTCAGCGACTCATTGCCAGCCTCATTGATCCAGCCTCATGGCTGCCACAACAGCCGAGCTATTCCAGGTGGAGTTCCAGCAAACACCTCGCAATGTTTTATAAATATTTTGTATTGGAGGAAAACACACTTTCCCACCTGCACCTGAAGGTTCACAATAAAACACGCACGTCATGGGTGTGTTTACTTTTTTCCCCCCACATATTTACTTCTGGCACTGTGAAAATCATTTCACCTGTTGTGAGAGGCTGGAAATGCCGTTCGCTAGCTCGCAGAGGGACCTCAGCTGCCGCTGTAGGTGCCGGAGCATTAGTCTGACAAGTCGGCTGGGGAAAAACGCCGGCGTGCGGCGGCACAATAAAAAGCACCTACAAAACTCCACTTGGACTAAAGCTGTTCCTTCAGTTGTTGTCCTTCGGTTCAGATGAAGAGTAGTTTAGCAGAGATGATGATGAAGCAGCCAAGTGCGTACTCTCCTGGCCGGAGAGTACTCCTGCCTGGCTCTCCCCGCCCGGACGCGCGCTGGTCCTCTGGGTGGAGCTGAGCAGGAGTAGAGCAGTGATATAAAAAAGGAAAGGAGAGGTGTAAATCCTCTCCCTGCCACAGGGTGAGGAAGGGCCGGTTTTATTCTGATGTGTTTTACACTTTTTAGGTGGAAAAGGCGCGTAACCAGGAGAGGAGGCACTGGCAAACCTGGGGGGGGTGAGTAGGAGGGACGTTCAGCACCCTCCTGCTCCAGCCCAGCAGAGCCCGGGAGGTGTCGCCTGCGAAGGCATTCTCCCACATAAATTAAAGTGACGAGTAATTACAGAAGGTGATTTCATGGATGGTATCCAATAACCTTTCTCGCTACCCATGGCAAGGCCATCGTACAGGAACACGCGCAGCGCTGGAAGGCAGATGCACCAGCTCGGCCCCGGACGGACACTCCCCGGCTGGGAAGCACTCGGACTGAAGCCACGCAGGCCCTTATGGGGTAAAACTTCCCCGAGAAAAGCGGGCAGTTTTAGTGAAGCTGCTCTAATTATATAATCACTGGAGACCTTTCCGTTCTCCCTTCCCTCCTGCACCCTCTTGGGCCCCTTTACCTTCCAATCAGCTACAGAACCAAAGTACTTTGGTCATGTAAGAAGGTTTTTAACACACTATGCAGCTCAGCGGCACAAGGAGACACAGGACGACACAAAGGTCCAGCCACCCTGACGCCCTGACAGACAGACTGACAGACCCGAACGTGGCAGAGGGGTTTTCTCTGCCAGGGAGGGACTCGGTGGGGAGGGGAGGAGGAGGAGGAAGAGGAAGGCAATGACTTCATCCTGCACATGAAGGGTTGCAGGACCCAGCTCAGCCCTCAGGCACCCTTGCCAGGGTGGCCAATGTCCCACCCCATCCCCCCGAAGCTGTCAGGATGACCAGCTATGTCCCAGCAGCGGTGGGGAGGCTTGGTGCTAGCACAGATCCCAGGCCTATTCTCCCCTTTTCCCTTCACACCTCAGCAGCCCCTGGTTTAAAAAATCTCCCTCAGCTCTCTTCTTAATGCCCAGACACAAGGAGCTGGTTCAGAGCTAGTTTCTGGGAGTCATTTTCTTTTGCATCAGTCACTGATGCTAACACAGGGACAGGCTGCTCAGGTCTTTCCTATCACTTTATTTCAGCTTTATCTCATGAAAACCAAAAGCTGCAACCTATTGTTGAAGACAGATAAATTATATTCTAAATGAGTGCATGACCTGCTGTTCAAGAGGCTTGTTTTAATGTTTTATGGTCTTTATTTATTGATTAGCCAGGCGATTCAAATCTGGTACTGCGAGCTGTCAGCGCTGGGCTGGGAGCTAATGGGAGCACTGGCTCAGCAGTGGGACGGGGAGCTCGCCGGCGGGGTCCCTCCGTGGCAGGGGGTGTGCTGGGGCTGGTTCCCCGGGCATTACACCGGCCTCGCCCCAGCATTGCTGCTCAGCCAAAAGTATGATAAGGCAAGCAGTGAATCCCGTTCCTAGGTGGCACGGACAAATAAAATACGATGGTTACATCGAAGGAAAAGGCTCAAACTATAATTTAAAGAATCTCAGTGTTTCAGCTTGAACTGAATACATTACTGTGTAAGAAAAGGTACCGCTTGCACTGTTCTCATCCTCCTCGTGAGCCCAAGTCCCACTGTGCCGTGCTGCTCCGTCCTGACCTGTCTCTGGTAAAGCTGCCGTCAGGCAGGCGCGAATCCGGCCAAAGGCAGCGCTGGCTTCCCGGGGGCAGCTGCTGTTCCTGGCAGCTCTGCCCTTCAGCCACGAGAAGAAACTGCAAATCCAGTGAGCAATTTCTAAAGGGAGCTGTTAGACCTGAATTAATGCGGAGTAATGTACACACATCACGATGCGCCGCATGCACAGCTCACCCCAGCTCACCCCAGCCGACAGCCTCGGGCAGGGCTTGGGGTGGGCAGCAGACATGGGCTGGGTCCCAGTGCAGCGGGAGAGGCACGTGGTGGTCCCAGGGCTGGGATAACAGGAGCAGCAGCAGACCCGTGTGGGGAGACGGGACTTTGACCCGTCGGGGTCCGGGTGCAGTGGGTATGGCCGGCTCCCTTCGTCACGGAAAGAAGGGAAAAGCTCAGCAGAGCTTTCAGCCAGGAGAAAGCACACTGCCTGCACCCACAAGGTCTCAGGAGTGTGGGACGCTCATGGGTGGGTGCATGGGGTAGCAGGATTTATGCACTCTCTGGGGCTTAATATTGCATTTCATACTCTCGAAATTCAACCTATTGCCTTCAAAAAACAAAACAAACTTGTATTCCACATGGGAGATTAATCTCTAACACAAAATATTTAATTAATACAGTGAAATTTCATTTCACGGGTACTTGCATTTGTGCTATGATAAGCATTAGTTGAAGATCAGCGTATCACCAAATACTGCCCAAGACAAAGGAATCATCCGTCTCTATTGCAGTCAAGCATAACAAATAACCCAGCAGTATTTTGGCACAGCTCTGTAATGTTTGCTGTATTAGTCCTTAACATGAATAATTTACAGTTAAGGTCTGTCTCAATGCCACCACCAAATCAAAAGCCATTTGCACTAGTTATGGTATCGCAGTGACATCTTGGCTGAAATAGTTTTCACTTGCCAGCCTACGTATTTCATTGAATTTAATGGATTTCTCTTACACAAAATTAAAACAAACATTCCCTGTATCTGGGCAAGACGCACAACCGTCACCACAGCCAGCCAGCCTGAGTAGGGAGGGGCTTCGGCGCAAAGGGACCGGGCCGCCTCACCCGCCTGGTCCGGCTGCAGTGCGGAGGGACAGCGGGAGCAGAGCCGGCGGCCCCATTCCCAGGGCAGAGCCCCGCAGCAGCGATTTCCTCCTACCAGCCCCAGCCTGGAGCTGGGCAAATGCAGCGACATGCGTGGCCAGGACGTGCTCTGCTGCCCCGCTGGTACCTGGCTTTTGGAGCAGCAGGGAGGGCACATAAAGCCTCGAGACCTCATCCCGGTCCTGCCAAGCCCTGTCCCTCCGCTGGTCCTCTGAGCAGGAACCCAGGGAAGTGGCCTAAGCACAGACTGTTCGTGCAGCCCCGTCCACAAGAGCACGGAGCCATCGGGGAGTGCGCTCCTAAGCACCACCGCACCTCCCGCACTGCTCAGGCCAATCCTCTTTGCCTCCAGCCTTACCGAACTCACCAGGCCCTTCTGAAAAGACCCTGCTGAGCGCTGGGACCCAGGACAGAGCTGCCGTACCAGGCTCCATGTGAAAAACCGTTAACCCGAGGGTGGCACTCCGTGTCTGTAAGGAGGCTGAGCTGGGGGGTGACGTTGGACTTGCCTGACACTGTTCTCCCGAACGGACGTGTGGTCCTTACCGAGGGGCTGTAAGGAGCGCAGGCGAACGACGTGCCCAGCCTCACACCCACTCCACATCTCATTTTTAAGGTGCAGTTTGGCGACCAGCGGATGCGCTGACCCGAGACGCCTCGTTGCTGCGAGGGCAGCCCTGGGGCTCCCCGTCCTCCCAGCACAGCCGCTGGACTGGGGTCACCCCGTGGGGCAGCAGGTGCCTGGGGGAACCCAGCACCCACAGTGACCTGCCCCCCCCAGCACGCGCTGCCTCCGGCCAAGCTCCCGCTTACTGCGGGGAGTTTGTCATTTGGAAAGCTTCACAAACCCAAACCCAGTGAAGTCGGATTCTCATTTACACATTAAGCCTTTTTATACCTCTCTTACTGCCTATGAGGGCCATAAAATAAGCAGCAATGTAATTTATTTGTGCTTCAAGGCCCCTTTACAGAGCCAAAATGATTTATGGGGCCTTGGTGCACATGACCAATAGGCCCTTAATATTTAACAGCTGTAAAAATATTGCACAAACGCTGTGTATTACTGAGTCAGTTTTGGCCTACAAACATATTAAGATAACTCTGCATGCATTGCTCTTGGCCAAATATTAATCATTGAATAATTTATCCTGTGAATTTATTCTGTTTTAAAAAAAATCACTCAGCAGATATATTTGTCCACTCTAGTGCAAACAGATATTTATGATGTGGTTATTGGTCTAATATATGTTTTCTGGTATCCTCATTTCAGAGTACACATAACGAGTCAAATCCGTCCCGAGGAGAGGAAAGGGAGGAAGGCCCAGCAGAAGATTCAGATGCAGGGCTACGGCTGGCGAAACGCTGCTGCCTGCAGCCAGGGAGCGATGAAACGCGCGGCTGCAGGCTCTTTAAATATTGATGGCTTCACCGGAACTGTTATGAAACACTGGAGAGAGTACTGGGCTGATGCAGACACCTCGACACGTGAAGCGGAGCCCCCAGGAATCCCAGCAAGGCTGTGTGCAACGGCTGCCACAGCACCCGCTCCCCCGCGCCCCCCAGACCCTCCTGCTCCGCGCCTACAGAGACCCCCGCCTCCCCCCACCATGGCACCGGCGCATGTCCAAAACAGTCAAGCGGAAATTAAGACAATGTGGACAGGTCCACACGAGGGTAACAGACGGTATCTGTATCCCAGCATCCTTCAGCCTTGGCACGAGAAGGATGGGGACGTGGTGGCACAAAGCCCTGCCGGGGTAGAAGCCGGTCACCAGCAGCGCTGCCCCAGCCCCGGCAGAGCCCACGGCCTTTCCATGGGGCGGCCGCTCCGCCACGCCGCCCAGCTCTCCTCCTGCACGAGCGCGGGGCTCGCGGCTCCCCTCGCCCATACAGCGACTGCGAGTCCTGCGCGCAGCCAGCTGCGGCCCGGCCGATCCTCAGCCCCGCTGCCATGTGATTTGGGCAGTCGTTAACACCCTGGGAACAGCAAAGCCAGCTCCGAGTCTGTGCCGGATAGTGAGTCTGCGAGATCCTGGAGCACGTCTGAAATGTCACGTAGACAAGCCCAAAGGGACCAATGTTCAGCCTGTTGCTGGAAACAGCTTGTGCAGGCAGCTCAGAGCAGAAAACATCCTTATGCCTACCACGACCGACGGATGCTGCCATGTGAGCCTGAAAGCACGTACCCGGGCGCTGGTTAGGGACAGAAAATTCACACAGAAAGCAAGACCCCAGCTCAGGCTGGGCTTCCTCCTCCAATCCCAGCATCACCCCACTGCCTCACAACTATTACCTGCGTAGTCATGTTTCATAATGGTACGATACGCACAAAAGAGGATTAGAAGAAGGCAACACGACTGATGTTGCCTGAATAGCTTTAGCCAGGAGTTGAATTCAGACCATCAGAAGTACTGTGCTGGCAAATGAGAGCTGGCCCAGTGCAAGACCCAGCCCTCCTTCAGTCCATCGCTAATAAAGGATTTAATCAAAGACTCCGGGTTGTGCCTTATGACCTTGTAATGTGGAGGCGAGTCAGCTCATCCTGCAGAAGGAACGGCTGAAGGGCTTGGTGGGCGGGAGGGATGGGCAGGTCCGTTATCCTGCCTGTTCTCCACCGCTGAGGAGTGCTGGCATCGCCCCAAACACCCAGCCCTGCGTGCTGGGTCTGGCACCATCATTCAATGGCCCTAAAATGTGCAACCCTGTACAACCACAGCATGCCCACCGACAGATCTGCACTGTGGTCACACCACGTCAGTAGCTGAAGACCGGTATTTCTAGTGCCTGCCACGTCAGCTCACTGCGTCACGGCTGCAGCCGCCTACCCAGCTGTGGGCTGTGCAGGAGAGAAACTCAAATACATCAAACAGGAAAAGCGAGACTGATGCCCTGGAACAGGCCTGCCGCAGCAGCGCCTGCCTCCCCTTCAACCCGTGCTTCCAGACCGCAAGCCAAGGGCAAATCCAGCAGCCATCCAAATGCATAAGCGTATCTGAGTTACGTGCCTGCTCCAAGCCAGCCAGCACTGCCACTCCGGATCGATCTTCTGAAAACCCCTGTCTGAGTCCTGACATCTTCTCTGTGTGCAATCATGTTCTGAGGCATTCATCGCCAACGGGCAACTTTTAAATAAATCAGAGCAACATGATTATTGAATTAAAAGCCACCAGGCTCAGTTGTTTTAGCTGACCTGCTCTCTCCACGGGACACGGCAGCCCGCAGTACGATGTACCAGTTTGCTCACGGCCTGATGCTTCACCCTGCTGCCGTCCGGGTGCTGCCAGGCACTGCCCGCCACGGTGGGTGCGGAGGGCACCCGTGGGTCACACAGGGTCCCGGGGGTCTGCGGGCTGAAGGCTGTCCGCATGCCCAGCACGTCCCCAGTTTGCAGCCGCCAACAGCACTGCTCAGCGCGAGTGGGTATCTGCCGTGCGCCTCGTCTGCATGCAACGGAATGGAAACCGGCAGGAACGGCCCCCCCTTGCTCCCACGGCACCGAAAAGCTCATAGCAGTATTTGTTTCACTTATTTTCATTTCTTCATCGTGAGTTGGCTGGCAACATTGAGATTTTCACTTGAAGCAAGGTTTTTCTCTCTCAGGCTCATGCCACAATGATCAAACGCGTTTCTAAAATCACCCCATGACTCTTCAGAAGACAACTGAATTGCTGAGGTCACGATGTCATTCCGCAGGACTGGGAGATTTCAGCCACCTTCAAACCAGAGGAGGCAAAGAAGAGGTCCCTTATCAGAGCAAGAAACCTGCAGGGAGCGGGTCCCAACTCCCCGCAGCAGTCTGCGCTGCTTTGACATTTAAATCCGTTGCGATCTGAGCTGCAAGCATCAGCCCATCCCCAGGAGCAGTTACTGAGAGCTGCTGCTTCGGCAGGCGCCGCACGCAGCTCGGGCGAGACCTCGCTCAGACCCCATCTGAGGTGCCCAGAAAGCAGGAGCTGGACTTTGAGCTACCGAGAAAGAAGTTTAAATTCCTAGTAAACCGTGAGAGATTCTCCAGCTCCCATCACAGCGATGAGCCTGACATTCTTTTAGGAAAATATAAACTTAATTTCAAAACATCTGGGAAATTCCAGTAAGTGATTTATCATGCAACTGATGAAACTGCAATTTGACTTCAAAGCCCTAAACAGCATTAAAACAAGCCTCATGTGCTCAAATTAACAGTAAAATATTTGACACTGAAAATTATTGTAACAGCAAATAGCGTTGTTCTCCAATTAGCCTAACGCAACAGATCACCGTGTGGGCAGGCAGGCCAGCAGGCTCTCGCTGCGATGCGCACGCCCGTTAGTGTGCATGGCCCGTACGCGTGCTCCACGCGCAGCCCGTGGGCCAGGGGAACCGGCTCTGCCCTGCTCCATCCCACCAGCTCTCACCTCTCCAGGGTGATCCCCAGAGCAAAGTTCTAAATATAACAACACATCACCCGGCGTGCTGCAGCCTCGCCACCCTCCCCAGCTCCGCCGCAGCGCAGGCAGCAGGAGGAATGTGCAGGGATTCAGGCTGCGGAGGAAGCGGCTCTGCCGCAGGAGCTGCGCCGTGCTGCTGCCTGCGCCTGCAGCACCCGGGGCCGTTCCTCCTGCTCAGGAGAGGCAGAATTAGCGCTCAGCCAGTGCCTACCTAACGAGTTTACAACTGTCTCGTTCAGTAACTGGTGGATAAGATCCCTATTGATCTAATTAGCAGTAAGAGAAGAAAATTCTGCCCTTTTTGGGGGGCTTTTTTTTTCCCAGGCTACAGGTAGAGAGCTCCGTTCGCTCTGCTCCGTGCGTGGGCAGCGGGGAGAGCTGCCCCCAGAGTCCGAGCATCTGCATCCTTCACAGTCAGGTGCTCTGCCAAGAGATCAGGTCCAAAAGCACCATTCCGAGCCCGGTCCAAGGGAGCCTGCAAGCCGCTGACTCCCGCAGAAACTCCCTTAATTAACGCCTTGGCCCTGATCGCAGGCTGTAACTGAGCTGAATGGAACCAGCAGAGACACAAGTATTTATGCCCAATCCTGTCTGTCTTCTCGCTGTCCTCAGACCAGGCCCAGGGCTGCTCTCATTCAGGACAGGTGGCGCGGTCCTCAGCAGAGCCCAGCAGCGGCCCCAGTGATGGGGTGCGCAGAGCAGCGGGGGCTGCTGGACCCGTCCCACCGCCCCCACCCCGTGCCGGGAATGCACCAGCCACCGCAGAGACCACGGCTGGTGCCACCCCGGGCGGCAGCCTGCACGCGTCCGGTGGGGAATGCAGAATGGATTCACTGCCTGGAAATGTTTGGTTTGAAAACGGGATGAATGGAAGGGGGAAGGAAGCAGCAATGTGTTGGTAGATGGTATTTATTTATCTTCTGAAAGGAAACAAAGACTTCCCAGGACTGAATAGCTCAATTAAGCGCTTGCTGGAATGACGGATTTACTGCTTGCTCAACAGACACATTTCAAACCAGAAGTAAAACTGGGATGAGAGAATTGACTGAGAGATAAGGAGAGCCTCAGATGACCCAGGAGAGGATCCACCACCCTGCACAGAAACCAGGAGCTGCTACCAGGCAGCGCAGATGATTTGCTTTGGAGCTCTTTGTCCCTTGGAGGGAAGAATTGCCCTGAGGGGACGATGCTGCTCTCCAGCCTCTGCTGGGCTGGGCAGTCCCGAGGCCCAAGAAACCACCCCAGCCCCGAGCAGGCTGCGGATCCACCACAGGGATGCCAGCCGAGGCTTGTTTTGTCAGGTTAGAGACACATCTCCATCTCCTCTTGTGGAGACAGTGCTTCCTAAATAAAAATTCGGAAACACTTGTCGGTTTTCTGTTTATTGGTAGCTGCTCTTACTCAGAGCCTGTGGACGGGGCTGTAACAGCGTGCGAACACGCCAAACCACTGTGCAAACGATGTGCTTGAGCCCTCCTTCCTCCAGTTACACCAGGGGCAGAGCAAAGCCCTGTAACGGCTCTGCAGCTACATCTTAATAAATACTCCGGTAGTTACTTAAACTTCAGAAATGAGGTGCAAGTCCTTCAATTTAATCCTGTTCCTTTGGGGGTCATAGAAAGTGCTAGATTACACGCCCCTCCAGGAGCAGTAAAAAATGTACTTTTTATTACGAGTACTCTTCTGAACAACAACCCCCTGCTCCATTGAGGAGATTTTTGATTAAACCAGACAGGATCGCCTACATTAGTTAAGGTAGAACTGTTTCCAGCCAAGCTGTCTGGCAAGCAATTTTTATTTCAGCAAACCAGCAGCAATGGCAGGAATTCAAGATTTGCAGGTGCCCAGACAGAAGCTCAGATCCTCCCATTACTAAACCTCCATGCAATTATGGCATACAAATTACTATCCCTTCCTCACTGCCCAGACTTAGAAAGGATTCATGGTTTTTCCATTTCAGGCAGATTTTGAAAGGCACAAAAGACTGTTGTGTGCAAAACTCCCAGTGATAATCAATGACATTTGGGTCCTGATCAATCATTATGTCCTCAAAAATCTTAACCTTTGTGATTAACACATTGTTTCTCTGGCTCTCTTCTTGATTAACAAGAATCACAGAGAAACAATTACGCATCCTATCATTACTTTGTAAGGGAGCTCTGCAATTACATATTTTAATGAATATCCTTGCTCATTTCAGAGAAACTTTCGGTTTAAGTCTACTGTTTTGGCAACCAAACTGCATCCATCGCACGGTTTGAGACCTTTCCTCCCGCAGCCTGGGAGAAAGTGTGAGTGATGAAGAACGTCACCCATGAAAACTTGTTTCCTTTCTCAAATGAAAATTCTGAATTTAACCCAAGACAAACAGCAATCTACTTTTCACACCCTTGTTTGTGAAAGGCTCCATTTTTGCAGCATAACAGATTTACATTTGCAGGTTTTGGAGGTCACTCTGACAACTACCAGAAGGCATTCTTCAAAGACATCTTGAGCAAAACCGCAGACACACCACGGCCACCGCCACTGCTCCACGGAGCGGGTTTTATGCTGGTTTTCTATTGCGTGGCACACGGATCCGAGCGGACCTCCGAGGACCCCGCAGCAGCAGCCTGGGACCCGCTCCGGGTCTCGGTCGTGTTGCAGTAACCCAGCTGCAGGTGGGTTTCTCAGAATCCAAGTATTAAAGCTGGGACCCGTGTGATGCCACAGCTCCTGTGTCTGCAAGGGCCACCCTTTTTCCCCCATTTGGGCCATTCCCTCTCCTTCTCATCCTTTGTTTTCACTTCTCCTTTCCACAGCTGGCTTTTCTTTTCAGCCTCTTCCTTTTGCCTTCTGATGGGAACAGGGGAGACGGGGCCAGGAGCTCTGCCCGCAGCCGGCCCCGTGCCCTCGGGTGCTGACCAGGGACAGGGGGGCGGGTGCCTGCAGCCACGGCTGAACGCTGGGTGCAGAATCCTCTTCCGAACCACATTACACAGCTCATCTGTATTGCAATTTGCTGTCATAAATTCTCTGCTCGTTCAATATACTGATTGCACCAGGAGTACCATGAAAGGAACAATTGCACAAAGCCTATCGAGCACCAGAGTGTGAATCAGCAATAGGATTTTTCCCTGCAATTAGAAACAAAGCAGTGCTATAACTTGCCTTGCAAGAGGGTCACGCATTCAGAAGCAAGGCAAGAAGGGAACCGTTTTATTGTTAACATAGGGGAACATTTCAGTGGGGAAATGTACAATGCTTTCCATTTTTGAAATGTCATTTTTTTGCCAAGTCTTCCTACGTGAAAAAGTACGGTTGGTCTTCTCTCTGCTCAGTCTCCATGTTGTACCAGTAAAAGTGACCTGGCGCCCACTGCCAAATCCGCACCAAGGGCTGTCAGCGCTTGGATTTAGGATAGAATTTGTCCCGCTGGAAAGTATGAGTCACAAAGCTTGCACTTTAGGCATCCCCACAATTCAGAGAGAGTTTTTTATCCTAAATGAGAAATTAGCCAAGCAACCACTGAAGCTGCGAGTGACTTTCAGTATGAGCACCCATTTCACCGTCAGCCTGCAGGCATTTTTCCCGAGCCACTCACCTTTGCCTTGGAAAACAGGGTCAGAGCCAAAGGCAGGGCCACCCCACCGCTCGGGCCTGCTGCTGCTCCTCTTCCTCCCAGCGCTCCGGGGTGGCTGGGTCAGAGGCACCCATGCACCCACGCACCCTCCCTGGGTGCCGGGACTGCTCCCTGCGGCGACAGCTGCATCCTGTGGCATCGGTGTAAACACTGTATGCGCCACTCAAAGCCACAGTCAAAATGCCAAGAGCAATTACTTAATTGCTTTGATCTGTGCTCTGGTGAGATCCACGGAGAATAATTATATTCTTGCTTTAAAAAGAGCGAAGAAGAAAAAAGAGCTTTATTTTGATGTTTTAGTGTTTGCTTTTCAGCAATATGTGCTTAAAGGGAACTACAGTAATTTATCTTTCCAATGCCTGCTTTCGACATCTGAAAAAAGTAGGAATAGCTGCTGTACATTTGCATCTCAATTTTAGCTCGAGCAACTTGACAAGGATTCAGCTAAATGAATCGGCACAGTTTGCAAAGAAGGCAGCTGAAGTAAATAAAATCTCCAGGGATGCTGACAAAGAGAAGCATTAGAATCGGGATCTGCTCTTTCACAATGAAAGAAATCCAGCGCTTAAAGCATGATCTAAAGTTCACTGAAGTCCTTCCATCAGCTCCAGCAGGCTTTGGATGGCACCCAAAAGGTCTCACCACCGACTGCAGCCCCTGGGGCTGAAGCCGGCAGGGCCCAAAGTCACATTGAGATCCAAGTCCTGCCATGGAGAGGGAGCAGAGGAGGGCACAGGTCCCTGCCTAACGCTTTGGGATAAGCAGTTGAAAGGGCAGAAGCAGAGGTGAGTCCAGCGGCCAGTACCTGGATGGCCGTAGCATCCCCACCTCCCACCACAGCCCCAGGGACCGCGGGGCTGCAGGTACCACGGACGGGCATCTGGGAACCTGCTAAGCTCCCCCTGAGCCCCGAGGTTTTATTCAGAGCAGCTCTCTTTCAAAGTTTCATCTGAGAGCGTGAAAAATGCTTTCATTTTCAATTCACTCAGGAAAAAGTGAAAAATATTGGCCAGCTGCAATTTTTATGGGGAAGTTATAAGCACTGATCTTTGAGAGCTGAAAAACACGTACCACTTTTGCATAACAATTAACTTTTATGTTTTTCAAGAGGGCTGTTCCCTTTACTGCTTCCTCACTCTGGGCCAAATTCTCTCCTGGTCTCAACTGCGGAGGCTCCGCTGCCTCCAGCCACGCTCCGGCAATTTACCCAAACTGAGGCTTTTACCCTTTGTTTTAACCCTGCCTTTGTCTGAAGGTCACACAGGCTCCCAGGGAGATGTTTCAAAAGCATCGAGGACTCGGCTGACTCTAATCCCTGGCTTCAAGGGAAGCAGAGGAAGCTAATGCAGCATGCTTTCAAAAACCCTTCGCGGAGTCCGTATTATCTTAAAACGCAGCATGTTGGAGAGGCTAAAAGCAGAGGTGGGGCTGCTCCGGCTGCCGCGGCGGGAGCCGAACAGACCAGTTTAATTAGTAAGACTGAGCTGAGATAGAAAGCTTTCATCTTTGGATACAGCAAAGAGGACACAGAAGAGGCAAACGATTTAAAAGGTGCCCGTTGCCCTGGGCTGGCTTTCACTGGGTCCCACTCCCTTTTGTTACTCGGTTCCTTTTGGTCCGGTGAATTCAGTTGCTCACAATGGTTTGCTTATTTTATTTGAAAAAGTGGGGAGATACTACTCCTCTGCACAAGTCTGTGACCATGTTAGAACAGATGGAGCAGCAGCTCCCGGGCTCTCTACGGCCTATTTCGCCAGGGCTGCCCGAAATCGCTGTCTCGGGGCCAGCACGGCCAGCGAGGCACAGCCACGGGCGGCTGGAGGGAGGCTCAGTGCGAGTGTCACCACCGCGGGTTTTATTCCAGCACAGCAACAGGCATCATGTGAAAAGTCTCCCTTTACCACCCATATATCTGGGTCACATATGGTACTACTCCACCACCGAGCACCTACATAACCCACTGAAGCGGCGCTCACTGTCCCAGATGGTATTTACGGGTTTAGATTCTCATTTTCATTTTCCAAAGTATGTACCTCACACATAAAGTCAGCAGGTTTTGATCTCTTGGCAGCAAAGCCTGAGCACTCTTTACAGGGCTGTCATCATCACAGCACTTCCACGTGCCCGCAAGGAAAGAAGAGGCTGCCCCCAGCGTGCGAGCAGCCCTCCCCATTCCCAGTCCCGCGTGCGGTGCAGGGCTGGCACCGTATCGCCCGGCGCGTAGGGAGACGTCACAGCAGAACTGCCCCTACGGACCACTGCAGACGTACATAAAGCTTTCATTGCAGCCCCCTCATACTCAGAACACCTTCATCAATTTTATACTGTTGTACAACATAAAGCCTAGAGCACGTTTCAGGAAGGGAACCCGGAGCGCTCGTAACATTTACAGTTAATCCACGCAGGAGCTGTGTATCAGCATCACCCACAGACACCCTCCGGCTGGCGGGAGGTGAGACCCAGTTTTGCAGCTGGCTGGTAATTCAGTCCAGCCCTAACGAACTTCAGACCTTGATGATGTCCCCCCAGCAGATCAAAGCAAAGGCCAAGAGGCTGGAGTCAGCCCAAGCTATGCAGCGTCGGCATCCTCTCAGCTGCAATAAAATCCTTCCTGTCCGTGGGAAACAGCACAAGCCTGATCTCGCTGCACCGCTTCGTGTACCACACACGTGAGTAAGAATCCAAGCAAAGATGCTGTCAGCTTTTTGAACAGAAAGCTAAAACAATCCAAGTATTTAGTTTTACTAAGGAAAGTTTCACACGGGGTAAAAAAAATACTAAAATAATATTTTTTCCATGGAACCACCTTAGGACAGTTGTTTCTCCAGAGCAAGATGAGGCAAATGATACAAGCAGCTATAAATTATTCTTTTCAGAGTGCTGGTATGGCCATTTTCATCTGAGACATGAGGAAGGAAAGGCCTCAGACATGCAGTATTGACAGTGAAATATCTGAAAGGTACTTTGAGCTAGAAATGAATATACAAGCTTCCCTCTAGCAACAGATTGCTTTCTAATTCACAGAATGCAAATGCAAATGCTGTTCTTGGCACTTAACCAAACTATTGCACAACACATTTGTTTCTAGAGTAGCAGAATTTAATGCAGTAGCAATAAAAGGGGAAATCATACCTGGCATCCACCTGTATTTGCCTGGTTTTGTTATTTCTGCTTATGGTGTTACAAAGATCCCAAACTGAAGGCAAAACTCAGCCCTGCAGGGCTCTCAGCCTGCCTATTCTGGAAATCATGAATAGGGAGGGAATTTAACAAGTATTTCTGTGACGTCCAAGCGTTCCAGCACCACAGTCGTCGCGGGGGTCACTTTGTGCAATGAGGTTACCCAACACAAACGCTGCCTGCGACTCAGCTAGGAGACAAAACAGTTAAATTTTAAAAAATGCCCCCGAAGCCAGTGATTCAAAGTCTCTTCCATTTCAAAACATTTTGGCTCAGGATCAGCAGAAAGACAATTAATCTGCGTGAACACCACTGCGAGCCCGTTCTCCCGGGTTCAGTTTTGATGTACATTAAAACACACGCCTGGACACAAGGGCCAGGCCCTCTGCGCTCCTGCAAGCCCCGCGCCCAGGGACACCCGAGGAGGAGAGCCAGGACGGTGGCGGGGAGCCCTTCCAGCCCTGCTTTCTACACACCAGCGATGGCTGCTGCTGCCAAATGAGGACATTTAGGAGGGAAAAAAAAAAAACGAACCCCACCAAAACCAAAAAATCCACATCTTTCCTTGGCCAGAAACACTCCAACAAAAACCAGCACTTGAGAACAAGAAGTCGCAAGTGAGGGTCAGTATCTTGCCTCTCAACAAGAAGTAAGGGGAGATGCTGTCATTTTTCCTAATATCTTTTCTTTCTGTTCCCACCCAGATCCACTGATGTGGCTCAGCAGGAAGGGTGGGAGCCCTGGGAAACCTGCCTAGGGCAGCCCGGCCCCTCCTGCACCCCCGCAGCGATCCGGCAGGCGCCGAGGGGAGAGCGTCTCCTTCCCCAGGCAGGAACCCCTGCTCGGGCAGCCGACACTTCCGGCCCCTCTTTTCAACAGATAAAAGTTCCTCCCTTTACCCACGTTTCAAACCACTTAAGTGCATCAGGTTTTAAAGGTGAGGGTCACCTTAATTAGGCTGCAAGTAACACTGTCCCCCCTCGAGAGCAGCCCAATTCTCCCGCACAGGTTTCAGCCAACGGCCTCCATCAGCAGAAACCTTCCCGTGCAATGATTTTCAGACACCAGGGATTACCGGCTTGCTATCGCCTCACACAAATTACATCTTATCAAAGAAGCACTGAAGTACATAATACAATTACTCAAAGAACAATTTGCTGGTGCCAGAGACGGTATTTTACATACGGCACTGAATTTACGGCTTAAGACTAAATACTGTCAGTGAGCACCGATCTAACAAATTTCCCTCCTCTGGGTTTTTTCTTCCTTCCTCCCACTTCCCTTAGGCGCGAGCCGGGCCAGCGTGCAGCCGGAGCCAGCGCCAGGCTGGGCAGCTCGCAGGAGGGAGCGGCCGGCCAGGGGCCGGGCAGCAGGACCAGCCGGCGCTTCCCCGGCACAGGCGGGAGATGCCGCAGCGGAGCCCGTACGCCGCGTTCCACCGGCTCTGCTGCCTTGAAGTAACCCAGAGCAGTGATAGATAACAATAAAGATAACATACGTAGTAATATAACAGCAATATTATATATAAAAACATAACTTATAATGCGTAACATTATGTGAGTGGATATACATCTATAAAAAGCCACTTTTTCACCGGGATTCACTCAGAGGGCTTTGCTTTGAGGACAGCTTTGGGGCAAGGCCCGGATCCTGGCTGCCCGATTCGCCCTCAGCCGAGCTGGGTGCTGCTGTACGGAGCAGCAGCCGCCCCCCTCGCGTTAGCGCCGAGAGCCCGCAGCAGGCACCCTGCGCTGGCACACAGGGAAAACAAACGTTACGTTCAGGCACTGGAAACCCTGGCGGAGCCACGATTGAGCAGGGACAGTGGTTGTGCTCACAGGAGTGAGGATTTCTGAGCTCTCAATACCAACGGGGGAAAACACCTTGCAGGATTTTTTTTGCAAGAATAAGGCCCAGAACAGACCCAAACCCTCTATTTTGCACAATCCCATCAGCACCGATGACGCAGCCAGCAGGGCTCAGAATATTTCAAACAATGTACATGATATAACATGTATTTTATACATATTTTATATATATAAGAATATACATCTGCATATATATACATCTGTGTGCATATATATATATAAATACATTCTGCATTGCTTAAAAATTAAAACCATTCGGTGCTTGTGTTCACGAAATCAACCCGCTCTTCTGCATCTTTGGGGTCCCTCTCACAACCGGGCCCCTGGGAACTGAAGTCGCCCCACTTTGGGTGACAACGTGACTCCGGTTCCCCAGCCTGAGGACACGCTGGCCGCTCCGTGCGGCTCACTGCGACCGCGGCTCTCGCTGCACGGTCCGGGGCAGGCAGGCTCAGCTGCTTCGTGAGATCTGTTGGTTCATTATAGACACACTGCCGAGATCTTTATCTGTCTATTTATCCAGATTTATATACATACAATAACCTTATTTACCTAGAAAGGATGGTGTATAGACTAGTAAGCAAATATTTGATGAGTATTTTCTGAACCTTAAGTGTTATTACTAATAAAAATGTCAGCTTGAAAATCAATTAAGTCCCATGGAACCAGATTCTCAGCAGAGATGAATCCGTTTATTTCTGTGGAAGTCAATGAAGTTAAACTAATTTACACAGCTGCTAATGCCATCCAGATTTCTGAACAGTAATAAATAGCCTATTCTTTCCTTTATTTAAACAAAAATGCATAACTTGTTTAAAAAGGAAAAAGCCTCGCCATGATAGCTACTGAGCTTTTGGCGTAAACGAGATGCTGCCATTTTTTAACCACCAAGCCAGAACTGTTTTCTGAATTCTTTGCCTTATGTAATATCAACTACACCTGACACAGCCGGAATGAAATCCAGGACAAAAAGGCAAAAATGCACCTTCCCAGTTTGGTGTCTGATTGAATTTCCTTTATTCTCAGAAATTCCCACTTGCGCCTTCGAATTAACGGAATACCGTAACTTTTCAGCAATCGCATGTTCTGCGGCCGTGCCGTGGGCACCGCACGGGGCTGGCCCCAGGCTGCTGCAGGGTTGGCACTTGATTTTCTTCTTGGGAAGCCTTCGCAGGAAAACACAAAGATGCACGTTTTGCCAAGCAGACCCCTAACTCATCTGGGGACTCGGAGACGGGCTCAAGGAGTCTCTTCCGCAAGGACCACGCTGGGTTAGCAGCGCGGCCGAGGCAGACAGACGGGGTTCTGCAGGGAAGGAGGCTGACAAAGAATATTTCATGTCACTAGTTAAATCTAACTAAACCTTCCAAATTTTATGGCCCCGTGAGGTCTGCCACACAGATATTTCAGGCCTGTTTTACTAGCCGGAATTACAAACGCTGACAATGCAATTTAAGAGGAATAATGCTAAACGCTACAGTGCTCGTGGTGAAGTAGCACACACCCCGACAGAAGACATTAATTTAAGAGAAACAGCAGAGCCCAGGCAGGCAAGTTTGCTGCTGTGAAACATCGCTGCTGCTTGCCCTTTCTGGCGGCCACGGTTTATTTCTTACTGCTGACGCCCGGGTTGGTGCCAGAGCCCCCGGTTTGCGTGCGAACCTCGGGTAGAGCAGAACCCTACACTGCCCACCATGGGGGCACAAAACCAACCCCACCACCCCTACTCCCATGTTAACCCTGTTCTGTTTCCTGCACACACACTTCCTTTCCAGTTTTGATATTTTATACATATGTCAGTGTACTGTACCATAAATATTTAATTACAAGTAGCTAATGAAAACACTGACGTTCATAAAAATCCCAAGGCAGTGTGCACAAACACAGCAAGGAATGTTTTCACGTAAGTGACAACCTAAGGCAGCGCTTACTCTGAGTAAAACGCTTAATGCCTGCTTAGCTAAACTCAGTCAGGTTAATTAAATCCCTCTCAGACAATTATTTGTTTCCTATTTGCTACAGAATGCATTGCAAAGCATCTTTCCGCACTGCTGTGTATTCAGCAATTATAAATATGTTTTGATAATTTTTTTTGTCTCTCATGTCAGGTTTTTTTTAGGTCTTTCTAAACTCTTGGAAAATACAGGGGGAGAACGTTAAGTGCTTCCACATATATCTTTCGGAAGCCAAGATACTGGGCTTGGTTTAAAAGAAAAAGAGCATAAATACAAAATTTTAAGTTCAGTGGGGGACCACAGCATCTTTCCAAGCAAATCCGCCCCTCCCTGTGGGACCGGCAGCCGCTGGGCATCGCTGCGGCCAGGAGCAGGCAGCAGCTGTAGAGATGATGTGGTACGATTCACGCATGTGTGGAACTTGCTGGACAAGGGATTTAGATGTATGAAACAAATAAAATGGAGTGTTTCAGTGCATGGAAGAGTCTCTAGCAGAAATTTCTCCCTGTGAAGAGCCAACTCCACAGATACCTACGGGAAAGACGATGACTTGCATCTGCCCCCAAGGCACCCGCGGCTCCAGGCCAGCTGCCACCAGCTCTTCTGCTCCAGAAGCCCCGGCATGTCTCCGTCATGAGCAGACCCAGTTCCCTTCCCCTAAACTGCATTAGTCACAACAGCATTTGCTTTAAAATTTAAATTCATCCCAACAGTTATGGAAATTCAGTCGCAGTGTTTGCTAACTAGAAGATCCAAGAAGAAACTAAATATAAATAACAGTGACACTGATTTGTCTAGATTTTTAATCTGAACTTTGTGAAATTTGGAAATTCAGTCCTGCATGTAAAATGTGGAAAATAAATCAGGTCACACGACTTTTCTTTGCTCCATTTGACAGTCAAAGAAGCCATTAGAAAATCTGTGGCAAAATATTGTCGTGAGAGCAATCTCACGGTGCTTATCAGGACAAATTTAATTCTCTCTCTCACGAACAGCCTGCGTCTGCCGATGGCCAGAACAGCCCAGGACAGGAAGCACCAGCGGCCAAGGACCTGGCCCCGCAGGAGGATTTCACCACTCCACCAAGGACTGCTCGCTACGCACAGCCCAACGGTCTTAGGGCCAATTAACGTCAGTGCTCTTTGGACAAAGCCCGGGCTGCAGACAGAATTAAGGCCAGCCTCATTGCTTTATAGCACAGCATCGAGTTCTAGTGAAACAACACGGTGTCAGGGCCAGGAGGGAGCCTGGGGTCTGCCCCGCTGCGCTCATCCTGCACCCGGCTCCAGACTCCATACCCCTAGGACGTACGGTGCCGTGTCCTGGGGGCTGCCTCCCCGCCCAGCCTGGCGGCCCCAGCTCGAGTGCCCAGTCTGCACCCCAAATGACTTGGAGCACCCAAAATCAGTACAGCCTGGCTGTGTCGGCTCTCCTTGAAACAGGGAGAAGGGAAAGCAAAAAAAAAAAGAATTCGCCTTTAGTACAGAGGTTTGCATCTGCTGAGCATCCACATCTCCCCACCCGCACTGGTTACTGCACCGCCACCTCCTGCCACCTCGCCAAGCAGGGGCTTGCAGAGAACGTACCATTCGGAAGCAGCCCGCAGGCTCATCGCCCTATCGCTTGTCAGCGCGCCCGAGTTCTCAGCACAACCTCCCATTTCCAGTTCCTTAGCTCCTGGCTCTCAGCACTCAAGTATTTGTAAACAGGTCGTCTTGTTTCGCTCCATAAGACTTGGAGTTAAAGCAACCCAGGGGTTTGGAGGCCCTGGGCAACGCTGACGGGAAGCCCCTCAAATCCCTGGCAACAGAGAGCACACTGCTGGCAGCATCTGATCACCCAGTTACAACTTAAACGCAGCTTTTAAAGTACTTCTGATTTTACCTGTGCAAGTATAAACCCACATCAACACGTACGTGGATACAAGCACGCTCCTCTCTGCAATGAGACAGGTGGGTGGATGGAAGCAACAAACGAACGCAGAGCACAAATCCCAGAGCCAGCTCTGCCCAAAAGGCTGCTTTCCTCTGACTTGGTTGGCTTGTGGAGCCACTTGTGCATCTCCCCCTTTCCCCTGGCTTCCTGATGCAGCCTCCGGCCAAGAGCACTCCCCCGCTCATGGACCGCTCTCAGCAGCCCCCCCAGCCTCGGGCGCTGCTCGTCTTCCCCAGCAACCCCAGCCCCTCTCACACGCTGCTTCTTGCACTGAAAAGGGAGATAAAGTGGAGCCAGTAGATGCAGACCGAGCAAGGGGAGGTGCTGACCACTGCCACAGCATGAAACACACTGGAAGAATTACAAAGGCCCTGTAATTTACTCAGGAAAAGCACTCGGAAACCCCGGGAGGAATGGAAGGTGTGGTACTGGGGGCAACCAGGGCATCCGCTGCCTCCAGTGACTGCGCTGTAAAAAGGAGCAACTGCATTCAGCCTGTGGAAATCCCTGCTGCCCCCCAGGTCCCCTATTCTTTCTTCTTTCCCTAAAACCAGGGTTTTTTTCCCTGCAATCAGGAAGGTATTAGCACCCATAAAAATGGAAACAGGAAAAGGCTGGTGGAAATTGGGAGATATACAACTGCAGACACGCTGGAAATGCCTCCACGTGCAGAACTGCAGCGTGCAAAGCACCCAGTCCAGGAGCCGGATAAATCACAGGCTGAAAGATGATCTCGGGGAAATGACTTTATGGAGGGAAGGCGGCCAGAGAATATGGCATGAGTGGGCTCCTGGCAGAGCCGCAACGAGCGCGGGAGCAGCAGCACAATAATGCAGTCCCGGTCCCACAGCAAGGGACATCGAGCGGAGGAGCCAAGAATCCCATTACGTGAATATACCTCCATTATCCTGGGATGAATTACACTTGACAAAGTGCATTTCTACATCTCTTCGGCTTCTTTCAGCCCTCCCACACACGTCCCAGCACTACTGTAACCTACAATGGTTCCCGTAAGCAATGTATTACCTATCCATGATAAGCATGAATGCTATATGGCACCAGTTTCCACAAGCAGGGACAAGAATGAAATCACCCTGTTTAAAGAGAAAATAAGTCTAAGAAAATCTATTCCCATTTTATGGCTAGAGCACCCTGCCCCTGCTTGGGCAGTCTTGCAAAAATTACAAAAAGTAATAAATCACTTCCAACACTGCCTGTTTAGGGACTCCATGCTGTAAACAGGCTCGTAAATGTGCCAGATGCCGTTTTCTCTGCTGTCCCCCCTCATTAGGAAGCTGCAGCCCCCTGGGAACAGCACTGCCGCAAGTGACGAGAGAACATATTGCCTGGTGCCAGCATTCACCTTTTTCCAACATGGAAACAGTCACAGATATTTTGATTGTTAGGGCGAGAAAAACGTTAATGATGTGTTGATGAACGTGAAGTTAATTTTCCAATAAATTTCCTACAAACTGTTTCTTTATGAATTTTCCTCAGAGCCCAGAAAGCAGCTTTAAACAGCTACTGGTAAATACCGACTGCTGCTCTGGGATCATTGCGGAACGCATGTTCGGGCAGTATTTTCCAGGGCAGGTCGAGGGCGCTGGATGATTTCTGTAAAGAGAAATGTCTTTTCCACCAGGGCAAGGAGGAGGGGGCAGTGGGGCAGACCCGGCTGGTCGCTGCTTGTTGGGATTCCCCTCCTCCAGAAACAGCAAAAAGCCCAAGTACAGCAGCTTTCTAAGCCGGGTCAAGCGTGAAGTGCGACCGTAACAGCAAAATGGACATATCCTCCATGGCACCGCAGGAGAAAGCAAGAGGAAGTCAACTGGGAGGGGCGACAGATGCAGAGGTGACTTTGGGGCCAAAAAGCTTGCAGGAGAAAGAAGAAAGGACAACAGGGTGTAGGCCAGCCGCTGCCTGGCTTTCAGGGGCCTTCCGTGGCAGTAGAGTTCCACACTTGAGTTTCAGTTTTCCCTTATATTTTAAAAAGAAATTAAAAATAATTAAAAAAATAATCAAAGGCAGAAACCCAGACCTAGAAACCAAGATGCTGCACAAAGCTTCTGGGGGTCTTTACTCCACTGCCTGGGGAAGGGGCTGCCCCCCCGGGTGAGCGCCGAGAACCTCACTGCCTCCCGGGAAGGTGCGAGCACCGAAAGCTCCCGGCATCGCCACAGCCCCGTGCGGGAAGAGCCGCGGCGCCGATCGATGCTCGCTGCATTTGCCTCCACAGCCAGCAAGTACAACTGGAGCAAACGTAATCACAAATGCTTAAGCAGCACTTAAAAAGGAACATAAACATAGTCTGAGAGGATGAGAAATTGTATTTTAAGCCCATAAGCATGGCACGACCGGATCCGTGACACAGCCCTCCTCAGCCTGCGGAGCCCCCACGCTGTGGTGGGTGGGTGCAGGCGGATGGCGATGCTCAAGGGGAGGGTGCTGAGCTGGTTTGGTGTCAGCACCCCAAAAGGTGACTGTTTGCAGGAATTTCTATGAATTCCTGATATCAAAAGAGGTTTCCAGTACCGGTACAGAATACGGGGGTCTGAGCAGGGAGAACAGAGCCAGGCAACCACTCCCAGCGTAGAGCGGACGTTCTCCACACGGATCCAGGCCCCCACAGGAGACACGCACTTTACATCTCTTGTCTCTTTCTGAATGAAAAAGCACCAACTTAGCAACAAAACCCAGGGACAAACAGCTCAACAATAGTGCAGTTTTCCAGTGTAATTTGTACTGTACGCTGCAGCTAACATGCATTATGTCGAGGGATTGCCGATTCCCCGATTTTCCAGGCTTCTTAAGCCCGTAACGAAGAGCACATGTCAGGGCTTTCATTGCCCGCAGTCAGTGGTGGAAGCTGTTCTCCCTCGCTGGCTAAGAAGGTAAAAGACACAGTTATGCACTGCTGCAGTGTGTGTCACGGGAAAACACAGACCCTCACTGTAAATGAAGGCCCGTGGAGCAGTACATCAGTTCAAACCCAGCAGCACGAAGAAGTGGCTCGATCCATCAGGTGACAAGAGGAGGTTTATAAGCGGTGTTGGTCTCCTCAGCCCAGCCGCGGAGGAAGGGGGGACGGGTCACTGCCACCCCCAAACCTGCCGCTGGAGGAGAGGCACTGCCTTCCCACGAGGGTGAGAGGCAGCAGAAACTGGTACCCGGCTGCTGCACGTCAGAGCCAAAGCAGCAGGAGCGGGGACAGACCTGGCTTGTGCTCCCCCTAAATCGGCACCGATGCCGGGCGTGAAGGCAAACACCAAACCTCGCCACCGCGGGCGCTGGCTCTCCCCGCTGCCGCCCCGCACGCCCCAGCGAAGGCTCTGCAGACCCGCTGCCTGGCCGGCAGCCGCGCTGGCGTGAGAGGACGCTTTGGTTTCACGTGACAAACTCTGGATTTCTCTTTATACACTATAACTTTTTCTCTTTTCCCTGAGGCTCCCACCCACTTACATATAAAAATCCTTTTTCATCGTTTACAGTTTATGATCTGATTTTCAATTTTCCCCAGCACAGAAATATTTGCAGTAAAGGGTGGGGTGGAGACAAGGAACCCACGAATATTACAAGCTGAGATGCTTCTCTTTCTTTTTCAAATACTGATAGATACCAGCTATGGTACATTTTGTCCTCGTGCATCACTGCAAATTGCTTGGCTGTGACATTTTCCATGCAACACAAACGGTGTACGGGGGAGTGGGGAAGAACCAGATTCATTTTGTACTTCGGATACAACTTTGATGATTATCCGTCCAACAGCACTATCCTGTTTTTTTAAAACTTAAAACATGGGAACCCCCCACTTTTTCCTTTAAAATTAGAATTCACTGACGATACGCACTCAGCAGTAAAACAGCTTAGCTTTGCTCATCATCATCAAGAAGTATTTGAGTGACAGAGTCAAGTTAAAGAGCCCTGATCAGAACGTGAAATGGCATAAAAGATCCAAACAAAAGCAGAGCTTCAAATCCCTCCAGCACAAATCCCCCAAATAAATAAAACCTTGGAGCTGGCAAAGCTTGTTTGTGGGGTATCAAACTCCTGTGAGAAAAGAATCCCCCTGCTCTTTGGGAGAAGCATCAGATGTCTGCTCTGCATCAGGGATTAATAAAACCTGACAGGACCAATTAAGACAGGAACAACCCTGCACTGTCCACTCGTCCTTCGGTCAGTCTCAAGCTGAATAATGCAAACAATTCCAATTATTTGGGAATAAACAGAGTTAACACCCTTCTGTTCCTTCTGTTCCTTTTGATGACACCCTGCGTGTGCAGTGACCAGTGCTGATGGAAACAGCCATGAAGCTTCCACGTTCAGCAAATCCACGCTAAAAGCCAGCTCATCTTTAATCTCCTTTTGACATCCACGTTTCACGGATGTGCTGCGGGAACATGCTGCCTCCAGCCAAGGAGCTGGACGAGCACTGCGCTAGAAGTCGCAGCACCCAGGCTGTGATCCGTCCCTGCGCAGCCGAGCCAGGCCCGGTGACTGCCCAGCCGCGATGTATCGGGTAGTTTGGAGCGAACCAGAGCCAGTGGGCTCACAAACCACAGGCTGCATCTGTCACCCCTGGGGTTTGTCAGATGCTGCTCTGCAAGGAGCAATGTAGACGTTTCTAGCTACGCCTCCATCCTACAGCTCGTTTTCACCAAGGTCCAGGAGACTTGTTTGCCACCAGCTTGGCACGGAGCCTGTCAGCGAGCAGGCAGCAGGCTTCGCCCCCAGCCGCCCTCTGCGGCGAGCAGCAGGGGGACTGGGGGTGACAGAACCCTCCCAAGGTTATCCAGCCATGGGCTCAAGCAAGCATGCATCTCCTTTGGGAAGCTTAGCCAGAGCAGTCTGTGCGCCAACACCAGACCAAGAAAACTGCCTCGGTAAAACACGGGCTGGCTGCGAGAAGAGAGGAGGGCGCCCGTGCTGCTCTCCTGGATGCTCTGCAGACACGCGGTGCCCCTCAAGGCACGGCCCCGCGTCACCAGGACTTCACTGCCTCGCTGTGCTCACACTGAAGCTGGGGCAGTGGCGCCAGCAGGATACGGAAGGGACCACTGGCCCCAGCAGGACGCAGCCCAGGGGGGACCGCTGGCCCTCCGCTCCGCAGCCAGGCTGGCTCTGCCACCCACCCGCCAGCCACCCACCCAGAGCTCTGCCCCGCCGGCACCCCAGGCAGTTTTCCCAAATATATCGGTCCTAAACGCCTGGCATAACTCAGTATCATCAGTGTCCTCCAAACGACATTGTCAACTTGGGAACTGACGCTTTTGTTTGAAAACGGTACCTCTTAGTTTTAAGGCAGTCTAAGGACTGTGAGAAACCAGGAGAGGCAAAGGAAATGTTTTTGTTAGTGTAGCGGACAGCACTTTGCAGCCAGGGCACCAGCTCACCCGCCTCGTGCTGCTTGGGAAGGCGCTCGCACGCGCTGCCCCGCTCCGAGTTACTTAACAGGGAAAGCCAAGCCTGAGGGGAAGCAGCTGAACAAATTCAGAGAAGGGAAAAAAAGGGAAGAAAGAGAGCGAGCACGCACGCGCGCGGTGGAAATGCACCATTGCTGCCCTCCAGTCTTCTGAAGGAACTTTACAAGCACAGCGGAGCAAGAGGAAAAAACCAAGAAACAAACCTCATTCAGTTTAAGATATTTAAAGCCTGTTGTGCCCAACGGATTATCGTACGTTAAAATAAACCAGATCAGCCACATTTGTGTGAACTACATCCCACACCACCAGGAGCTTTTGGAGCTGGCCTCAGAGCATGCCTATTAAACACCCACCAAATAATTACCACCACTTTGGTTGGGGGTAGAGCTTTAACCTCACGCTGCATAATTAGGGGGGAAATTCAAAAATCCAGCTGTAGCTCCTTACTTACTAAGGGTATTTTAATAGTCTGTTCTGCTGCCTCACATGCTCCCACTTGTATTTCCCAGTTATTGATGAGTCCAGATCAGCACGGGCAGAGCTGAGCGCTCGGTCTGCTCCTCACGCACGTGTTTTTGTGTTGATGACATCCAAACGGGACAAAACGAGGACTCGATGCCATCAGATATACTTCATTACAAATTCCAGCTGGGCCTTTGCATTCCACTAGTCCAGATCCACATCAGGATCTTTTCTCTCACCAAAGACAACTCTGATCCCACGGTGGGGCAGACACCTCGATGACACTGGGACACAGCCTCTGGCACAGCACTGCACCACATCCTGCTCCTCTTGCTCTCCAAAAGGCTGCCCAGCCCCATGCAGAGCTGCCTCCCACGTGCTGCTGAGCAGCACTGGTTTTATGGAGACCTAGAACATGGTCCCCTTTTAATTTCAGCATATGGATCAAATAATTGTTTGGATTTTAATATTGAGTCTATGTTTCAGTGATTTGCATTTAAATGTGTTGTCAGAGAACTTCCAGAAATCTTTAATAAGACAACTAATTTGCATTTTAATGCACACTTAGAGAATGTCATGAAATCTTTTCATGTGAATAGTGTTATCTGAGTAATGCTCACATCTGAGAGCTGCCGAATCGCTAAGTACAATTCTAACAAAACCACTTTTTTAAGACAGCCCAGCCTGGCTGGACTTTGTTTACAGAAAAAAGTCTTACTGAATACACAGCTTACAGGGGAGCTGGGAGGGCGGTGGGGGGACCTGGCTGCTGCAGGGAAGGCTGCAGGGCAAGTCAGCGGAGGCACTTGGGCAAAGCCAGAGCGGGCAGGCAGAGACCCGCAGAGGGACCCTGAGCTCCAAAGGGCCATTTGCTGGAGCTTGCTACAGCTTTATAAATAATTCAGCTGGGTAATGCCTCACTTCAGCCATCCTGCGAGTCAAGGAACCAGCAGCTCATCTTCTACACCAAAAGCCTGATTTCTTTCCTATTCTCAATAAAATGAATATTTCAACCTCCTTGTGACTCTCCCTATCTTTTTAGGGCACACGGCAGTACTCACGCTGTATTGCTGCATTTATGCCTTCAGGTTACAGGGCAACCCTCCTCTAATCAATCCAGCACCACTTGGAGCCATCACATCACTGGGACGAGGAAGCAGAGAGGCTGGGGAGAGTTTCCGAGAACAAGAAATAGACACAGCCATCACAAAAGCTAAAACCAAAGATACCCAAGGCAAAAAAGGGGGGAGAAGCCCCCTGACAAACCCCAGTCCAAGCACCGTGCCGAGGCAGAGCTGCCCCCCCCCTTGCCTGGCCAAGCCTCCCCAGACCAACACCCCCCGCCCATCCTGCAGCCCCCAAAGGGAACCGCAGTGCCCAAGGGGTCTGGGGACCGGCTGGTGGCAGCACGGAAGTTTTGACATCCCTGGCTGACACTTTTCTATAAATCAGCCAAATACTAGCACAAGTCTTCATTACATTAATCATTACCAGCAGCATGGAAAGAATCTGCATTTCTGGTTATTGGCTTTACCCCAAACTCATTCCGAAGCAGAGCAAACTCTAAGCCAATGTGAAAATCAGTTGTTTCTTCCACCTGTAAGAACAGCAAAGAAACACTCAGCCTGGGCTTTCTTTCGGAAGGGCTGTACATGCCTGCGGATTATCTTAACAGGAAATCAGGTTTCTACACCGCTCAGGTTCTTTATGCTCTCACATAAGCACCAAGTACATTCAATATGCAGAGGAACTCACTTCATCATACAGTTAAGTCATGCACTGAAGCTTAAGTTAGCATATGCATTCCTAGATTGTGAGGACAGACCCAGGATCTAATCACCACCAAAAACAACCCAAGCAAAAGCCCCAACCTCACACAACACAGAACCCCTCAAGTTAGGCTTAGCTTTAAAATAAAGCAGTCCAAAAATTCACACAAAACACCCCAAGCAGCTGAGAAGCTCCAGCCCTACCTGCACCCTTTTTGCACACCCTGCACCCCCCTGCCCAGGGCTCCCCCCCTGCATAAGGGTGCCGGACTTCCCACCGCAGCTGTGCCAAATGCAAAACCTGGGGCTACAGGGGGTACCGGGGCTGTCTGCAATGAACAGGTGAGAGGGGCTCACCACCAGCAGCAGCGGGGGGGCTCAGGGACTATCCTAACATTCAAATCAGCTCTTTTAGGGCCCAGAAGTTACTTGCAGCCAAGGCAATGCCAGCGGAATACAGGAACGCTGTCCTGCTGCTAAACAAACGCAAGGCTGCGGCATTTATCAAAAATAAATGACTTTAGGAAACAAAGACACTTATTTTTAGCAGACGACTCATTCCCTGACAAGGCTCAGGTCAGTTCACATAACTTCACAGTACCCAGCGACTCGGGTTGTTTCACGGTCCCTGGGGGGGCTGCTGCTGCCCTGCCTGCGGCGAACGCTGCGAGGGCTGAGGGGCTCTGAGCTGAAAGCAGAACTGCAGAGCTCAGATCCAGGCTCCCGCCCTGCCCTCCCAGCCCCAGGCCTGCTAAAACACAGACCAGCCCCATCCTCCGCACAGCAGAGGTACCGGTAACTGCAACGCACACGCACGTACGCACGTTGCGCTCACACGCGCGCGCTCTCCTAGCAGAGCTCGCAGCTCGGCGCTTTGCAAACCTGCCGATGCTTCACAGTGCGATCACAAGTTTAAAAACTGCAGTTAGCCAAGCGGAGACATATGCAAGGAGACAGCACAATAATTAGCGAAAAGCAAACTGGATACTTCAGAGTTTAAGTTATCTAACGCATAATTGGTACATAAGTAAGAATATTTGTTTGTTTACTCTATATGGGGTCACCTACTGCTCCCACTGAACGTAGCTGTCATTGATTTTAAATGGAAGAGGTTTCTGCTGCTTAAGCCAATTATTTTCTCACCAGGGATCACAGCATCAATAAAAATGAACAAATAAGCCAATTTTTGATCAGCTGAAATATTGGTTATGTGGGATTTTTATCATATTCTTTATTGCAAGAAACATACACAGAACATCACATACGCATTAACGCTGCCAACTTCTCCAGTCCTGTGAGCGTTTTGTGACAGCCGGTGGTGCCCTCACCCCTGTCCGGAGACGGGGCTTCTGGGCGCACGGAGCTCGGCTGCTGCACAGGGCAGTCCCAGTGTGGACCCCGGGGCTGCAGGAGCCACCTGCGAGCTGCCGGCCGGGGCCCAGGTCAGCGCTGGCGGCTTTTTAACCATGCCAGAGACACGGCGGCTGCTTCACAAGCCCCTGGTTTTATTAGCCCAGGCTCCTGCTCCTCTCCGGTTCGCCCCGGTAAAGCAGCCAGCAGGACCAGGCTGCCATCCCCAGGGATGGGGCACGCGGCTCGCCGCTCTCAGGGAATGCAGCAGGGATGTCGGATGAAAGCGGTCCTTCTGCGTTGTTCTAAAGATCCATCTAATCTGTATCCTGTTCCCGGGTTCCCTATTTCGGTACCCAGCGATGCATTCTTAGGAAAGGGCACTGGGTGGTCTTTGATGCCCAGTTACAAGTTGTTGAGCAGAAAACACGGTGACAAGACAGGTTTTGTACCATCCCGTGTTTAAACAACCGTTCCAAGCACAGGGAAACCTCGCCTTGTCGTGGCAGCTAGCTCTCTATTTCTGGTGGATTTGGGAGCTTCAAGGAAATACATATGTCATTGGGCACACACCAAATAAAACTTCAGATGTGAAGGCTGAAAATAATGTGAAGATCTCATTGAAATCAATTTAATAGTGGTGGTGAGTGGGCGCAGCAATCCTTCCGATCCCACGGTCAGGAAGAGGTTTACGTGTTTTTCCTCGGGACGCTGTGGCCAGCGCATGGCAGCTCTAGGGGCTGAGGAGCAAGGGCTCATCAGATGGGTTCGGCGTCCTCTGGGAACATACGGGACGTGTCCCTGTCCTGCAGAAGGGGGTTGTTTTATGTGAGGTTATGTCCAGGTAGGTGTGTTCAGAACAGCTCGGTGAAAATGCGAATCCTGTACATCCAAACAGCTTTTGGCAAACCATGCCTCTGAATGTATCAAACCCGACCTGTCTTTCCGAAGTGGCTGTGTCACAGTGTGCCAAGTTAGCGTAGAAGATGATGGAGCATCTTATGACAGGCAAAAATACGGACGAGCACTTCGCCTTACGCACAAGCGTCCCCTGCTTTGCACTTCCAGGTAGGAGCAAAAGCAAATGATTTCAATTAGAACCGCAGCATCTCCTAAGGTCTGTAGGCTCCAGCCTGCCTCCCCTCAGCCCCGCAGGGGATGTGAAGTGGCTCCTGCGCACCCTGGCCACGGAAGGGGGATGGGACGGGTGCAGAAATGCACGGCGGAGATCAGGGTACCCCTGCAGGGCGCAAACCTCCCATCCCGCTCCCACGGAGAGGACTCGGGGGAACAGCCTTTCCTGGACGGCTCCTGAAGTATCCCGGGCGTAGGCCAGGCACTTTTCTGCACCTTGACTTACCCCACCGCGGTCAGGGACGGATAACCATGCTCTAGGGAACACTGTTTACATAAGTAGTAAGAAATACAAGCAATCACACAGTTAATACCCTCACACAGAGCCATCTTAAAGGAAATAGGACTTTCTCTAACGAGACATTCTTTAAGGTTTAACTCAATCTGTTCTCTTTGGTTCCTTCATCCCGTGGGAATAAGCACATTAAAACCCCGACGATCTGTACAAGCAAGAAAAGGCATTACAATGCCATTATCAATATAAACCAATTTAAAATGCTTCCAATATTTAGAGAAGAGCTACAGCGTGATTGCAGACAAAACCTTTGATCACTTTTTCAAACAATGTTTAATCTCTGCTATAGCCGCGGCTCTGTAAAAGCTGCATCTGCAAACAAAAAATAAAGTGTGTAACTAAAGTTGTCACTACAGCTGAGCAAACACATTCCACCTAATATTGTACTTATTAAATTTCACTTTTTTCTTTTTGGAATCTGTTCAAAATCAGGTCACAGGACTTGCAAACATCTTCATCACTGATATTTTTTTCTGGGCTCCTCCATGCAGTGGAGAACCCTGGCAAGGTCAGGCGCAGGACACTCGGGTACAGGAAAATTTCTCTCCCTGAAGGTGAGGGTTTACGTCACCAAACAGCCCAGTGGACACTGGGAACATGGGACCGGAATGCAGGTTCGGTTTATGGCTGTGTACTGCAAGCAGATGTACTGACACTGGTTTGGTGCTGGGCCGTGGAGCTGCGGGTGGAGGGCGGCGCAGGAGAACGTGCATGGGACCTGCGGCTGGCAGGAGGGTGGTGCAGGCGTGCTGCGGGCCCGGGGCCACCGCGGGCAGACAGCTTAGTGAAGAGCTTCACCCGCCCGGACAAGGGTGAGGGGCTGCAAACCCCCGGCAGAGCGGCCATCGGTGCTCCGTCCCACGGGGACACACAGGGGGGGACAGTGCCCAGGGTTCCCATAGGGAAAAGGGACGGTGTGAAGCCGTAACCTGCTCCCCACAGCCAGGACTCAGCCACCAGCAGCCAGACCGGGGCCCCACCAGCTTGGAGATCTCCGCCACGGATGGAGAGATGGGTCATTGCTGCCATCGCTGCCGTAAACTCTGGGGGCAGAGGGAGACTGCTTCCCCATCCCCCAGACCCGAGGGGCTGTGGCTTCGAAGGCAGCAGGATCTCAAACACAGCATACAGTGCAAGAAGTGAGTATTTCAGAGCTCTCCAACCCCTCATTCTGAAGCAGCAACACAAACTTTCAAGTATTTATGCTTGAGAGGGCGAAGGTGGCAGCCTAGATCGGTGCCCTGTGCCTTTCCGCTGTCACCCCTCGCTCCCCGTCGGGTAACCAGAGAGAAAATCACACTGTGAAGCAAGGAGGCTGCGATGGCGTCGGCTGCTCTCGTGTACGGTGCTGTAGTGTTCTCCCATGAAATATTCATCACTCATCCCTCCTCACCCTGTCCTCGTTAGTACTTGAGCAGCTGCCGAAGCCGCAGAGCAGAGCAGAGGCTGCTGCGTGCCACTCGACGGTGCGGTGCCAGGCAGCCCTGCCACTGCACACAGCCAGCCCTTCCCAGGGCACCCAGGGACAACGAATTAGCTACAACACCTCTGGCTATGGCACGGCCTTCTCGGTCAATGTCATCCTATCCAGGATAATTATGGAAAATACTAATTATCAGAAATAAGCGGGAGGGCAATCTCGTGCTCTGGTGGATCCCAAAAGCCCTTTCTGCGTCAGCGCAGCCACCCCAGCAGGAGGGCAGTGCCAGCCCCGCAGGGACGCGACATCTCGCAGCCTCTGGAGATGCGCTCTGGTCTGCAGGCTGCCCGAGTGCCCTCCAGCCCCCAGCCAGCCCCTGCCGCACCAAAGCCCTTTGTATTCTCCACTAGTTCCCCAGGAAGCAGAAAAAAATGCGACCGAGGCCCTGAGCGAGGACCTGGGGAGATGGGGTCCCTGGGTGCTGGGTCCCTGCTGCGGGGAGTGCCTGCGTCCCGTCAGCGCTGCGCTCCCAGACCTGCTGCGTTTTAAGGAGAGGAACGGTGTCTTCTAAATCACCACGGGCTCTAACGAGCGGCAGGGAGATGCGTGCATTTGCATGAGAGAGGAATGAGTAATGGCAACAGGCAGGAGGGAGGAATACATGAACCTGATTACACCTAAACCTCCAAGCGGCGCCTCTGCCCCGTGCCACATGTTTGCGTCGCCTTTCGTGGAAACCTTCCCTGCAGCCAATGTTGCCAGGACGTACATGTGAGATGTGTCAAGGACAGGTAACAGACTAAGGTTTATATTTGCTGGTGCAGTCACTTGATCACAGTCAGACCTGAGGAATACGTTCCCTTGTTAGGAGGAAGCTGGGCAGACTCAATGATTGAACCCTTGGGAAATGTTGTTTTCCCCAGTCTAAAGATCTCAAATACCGACGGCTTGCTGCAAACGCAGGAGGTACTGGGGCTCTCCCGCTCTCTGGACTGGGCTCTAAACTAAACACCCAGACCACAGACTGGCACAACCTTCCCCACAACCAGCAGCACACAGCAAAACCCCCGTGCCCGGAAGGAAGATCAACGCGCCACACCAAACCGAACCCTCCGAGAAGGTGCTGCCAGCTGCAGCCCCCGGCAGGCAGGGAGCCAGCGCAGCCCCAGGGCTGGCACACAGGAGACGTGCCGAAACACGCGCCCCCACCTCCTTCCCCTCAGTACACGGCGCGGGGCAGGAGAAACAGAGCGGAAAATGTCCGCAGGTGCTTTATGCCAAACACCGCTATCGTTGCACAAAAATTACTGCAATGTAGTAGGTGTAAAATATTCAGGTGGACATTAATAATTTGTAGCAGTAGATTTGATTTTTTTTCTATAAAAGATTGAATAAACTTATAAATTATGATGAAAATACAACCCTGTGTTTCACGACAGGGTTAGATAATAAGACCCAGATTCTTACTGGCGTAAAAGTGGGGTCAATCTGGGTTTATTCTAGCACGGCCAGGACCAGAACACCCGGCCCAGCATCCCCCGTCACACGCGTACGGGTGCATGTGGCCCGTTCAGCACTCCCCGCCCGCACAAGCCCTGCTCGAGACTCGGAGCCGTGGGAGGTTTGGGAGCAGCTGCTGTCCCATGAGCCTGGCAGGGGACCCGCTCACCCTGGCGATGGGACCTGGTGACCCTGGTGACAGGATCCGCTCGCCCTGGGGACGGGGGCAGTTTCCCCTGGGGAGGCTGGGCTGAGCGCGCAGCACCAGCACCTCCGCAGAGCTCCGGTCCGCATCCCTGCCAGGCAGGTCCTCCTTCCTGTGCCTCTCAGGAGAGCAGCAACAGGTCTAAGGAGAAATAAAGGGGCCACTGGGAAGGAAACAGTAAATACAGAGAGAGGAGTTTTAAGCAGAAATGGGGCTGTTTGTTTTCAAAGGGAATTTTCCTTTCACCTTTCCTTACAAGGAAAAGAGATTCTGAGAAGACTTGCACGTGTGCGCAGACATGCACATACGTGCGCACACACAGGGAAAGGAAAAATGACAAGTACAGCAATAATAACAATAGTCAAAAAGTAATTTGTTCTTAACCTGTTCGAAATAAAAATAACTAGTGTACAAGTTCACTCCTTGCACCATCTGCATTTCACAAGCATAAGTTAAAATCCTGACACCATCTGTTCGATTGGAATTTTAATACTGTACCAATATGCCCAAGCACAATTGCGCCAGCAAGGACAGCAGCCTCCACGTTTACCACACATCTCGCTGCCGTACTTTAACGAGACGGGGAACGGGGAGCAGCCAGCTTGGAGCAAAATCTATGCGGGTGCTTGCTGCTAACCCCGGGGGGGGAACGGGCCCAGCCCGTCAGCGGCGCTCCGGGAGCCGCCCTCACAGCCCCAACATGAAAAGCAATTTGGGTAGGACATCTGAAGACTAAAAAATGAACAGAAAAAAATTCTCTGGGTTCTCATGGAACATATTTTATTCTCGACAAGAGCAGCGCGTTTGCATCCTGTGGAGCTGGCTGCCCCAGGAGAGATCCAGCGCCGCCGGGGTGAGGTTCAAGCCCCCAGCACAGCCCAACGCTCTTGGAGGAGCCACAGCGGTGGCGGTGACCACCTGGTCCGTGTGCACCTCTGCCAGGCGCCAGCGCGGTCACCTCTGCGGCTTCCATTTGTCACGGACCAAAGAGGAGATGCTGCGATCCCAGCAGCACCCAGTGTTGTGAATTCAAGGATGGGTCTGGATTCAATGGCAAAAAAACGTCTGTGAAGTGCCTAAAAAAACCTACCTTGCTAAATTAGCCTAGCAAGATTTACACCATCCTTTAACTAATTATTACTAGAGAGGCTGCTGAAAGCCTTTGCATATTTTTATCGGTCCTAGTGGGAAAAAATCCATTTTAAGATGGAAATTAATATAATATCTGCCCAGCCTTCTTCAGTGATTTTTTTTTTTTTTTTTTTTTTTTTTTTTTTTTTTTTTTTGCTTAGCAATATTGTAGAGTTACAATCCATACATCATGTCCTGTGCTCCTTAGGATCAATTTCTTCAAGAAATAAAACCAGAAATGTGTTCCCTTACCACTGCAGGATATAAAGTGAATGAAACCGAGGAGGGGAGGAAGGCAAAACACTGTCAAGTGAGTAAATCTTAAAGACGTAGCACATATCCATTTTTTCCTGATCAATGGAACTACGTAGGCATGTTCACAAAATTTAATTAAGTTCTGTTCCCCAAGAAATCTACGCGCAATGTTTCCCTGCAATTATTTATTTACTATCTGCCATGTAGCTTTTAGCTTTCATCCAGAAAATGATTGTTTTCCGCTGCATTTTCATTAGCAGGCGTGCAGCAGAGAGGCTGCTTCCCAAAGGGCTAGTGGGAAGGTTCGCTCTTCTTTCCCTGCCTGTGCCTGCCGCCTTGCACAGGCGCACGCCCGGTACGATGCCGTTTGTACCAAAGCCACCAGCAAAAGTTGGAAAAGAAATGCACAGATGAACAGAATTCAGTTCTGCTGCCAGCAGCTACGACCGCTGTGGGAGCCGTGGCCTTCCCTGTTTGCATCCAGGCTTGGCCTGATCCCGACTCCGCTGTTGCTGGATCGCGAATACACGGACTCAAAGCTCTGTGCTGCGGCACAGAATTTATTTGGGCACGGCAGCAGCGCAGCGGCGTGCAGCACCCTCGAAGGGGATGGGAAACTCCTCGTGGCCAGGGAACGGCGCAGCCTCAGGCAGGAGCTCCGAGTGCCTGGGCTGTTGGTGTCAAAGAGACTGCGGGGTGCCCGGGGAGGGGCAGGCGGATCGGTCCCTGTGCCCGTGTGAAGAGGACTCGGTGCTAAGGTGCCGCCTGCTTTGTGCCGGCCGGACTGCAAACGCGCGGGCTGCTGGCGGGGAGGCAGGGATGCAAGTACTAAGAGTTTCGAATGGATCGCCTCCTCCAGACTGTCGAGTTTTGGCACAGGAAAGGTTATTCTGACTTATTAAACCCAGATAATCTTTATAAAATAAATGCTGATGCTTCCTAGGTACAAGTCAAGTATTTTGAAGATTTAAAAGCGGGAGTAAGTTAGAGCAGGTTTGATTCTCCCCATGAATGACCTCCAACAGATCTGCCAGTCTCTACGTGATGCAAACTACCACGGGCTGCCTAATCCCACCCCTGGGAAAATTTGTTTTATCTTTGTACTGCGAGGTAGACTCATTTGTATTCATTGCCCATCCTGCAAGCAAAAAAAATTGAAAAAAAACCCCAAACAAACGAACTAACAGATATAGAACAGGAAAAAAAAAATACTTGTGACAACCATTTCTATTTTAAGTCCAAATAATGTGACAATACTGTCCTTCTGGGAGAGAGGTCATTTCATTTATTTATTTCTATCATGAAGGACATCAAAACCAGTGCACGGAAAAAATACTATTGCCGCTAAATGTTCATCTTTACAGTAACAAGTGAAAATGCTCGTTGGACCTGTGAAGTCAGCAGCACCTTTGCCCGAGTAGGAAGAGGTGAACTGGCCTGAGCAAAAAGGTCCCCAGGGGCTGCAGCAGAGGAGCAGGGTGACCAGCGGGAGGGACCTGGTCTCTCCCCAGCAGTGGGGATGTCATACAGTTGTGGAAATTCTTCCCACAGACCAAACTTAAACCAACTTCTCCATCTCTCTGCAAGAAATACTAACTTCTGACTTCTGCCTTCACCTACAGGACTCTTTAAAGCAACAGATTCCTTAATCTTTACTGGTGAAAGCATTTTCATCAGCACCCTTATTTAAATATTCTTTGTCTTCTTAAAGAACAGCAGACCAGCTTCCTATCTGCTGGCTCTGAATTGAAGGAAGGGAATGATTTATTCCTCACACAATATAAGTGCATTGACTTGAGAGAATAGAGGATTTGTTCTCTTGAATGCTTACAAATGAATGAAATCAAGAATACCTAAAAACTACTCTCCCCTCAGCTAGGAAACACATGCTTTTGCATCTTGATAATTGTGGCTTCACCAGGGAAAGTAAAGACACCCTTGGGCTGCACGTGGTTTGGGTTAAATGACGTCCAAGGGAATGAAAGAATTTATTTGAGCCATGGGTACAAACCCTCTCTATCCGACAAGTCTAAGTTTGAGAGGTGACGGCAGGGCTGAGAGAAAGCCACTCCATCCCAAACTGGCAGGAGCGGCAGAGGTAAATCAGACCGGAAAAAGCGCTCAGGTTCTATCTAACCTGTCATCATGAGCTCATGAGACGAAAGGAGCCCAACTTTCAAGAAATTGTCATCAACGTGATTCCGATAGTGACCTCTCATGAAAGCACAGCTGCACTTAAATAAAGTGCATTAAATATATTTGCTTTGTCAAACAAGGAGGTATCTTCCATGGCAAACCTTTCCAACCAGCCAGCGCACGTGGCAGCGTACGCTGCTGTCAGCGGAAAGAAGCAACGCCGGGTCACTGCGCTGCAGAAATGCTCGGCCAGATCCTTGGCCGTGGTAGCTGGTGCAGCTCTACGGGGCTCAGCAGAGCCGTTGTCATTAACCTCAGCTCTTTGTATTTCCTCTTCTGCCTACAAATGTAACATGGAACACTATCAATATTAGCAATCACTATAATAAATAATATAATAAATAGTTTTATCTATGCATAAATGTGATATTACCACTGGCCCCCACTGGGCCATTAATTCAGAAACAGAATTCCCCCTTGAATTCTGCAAGAAGACAGGGATAAAGTTTTTCCCCACAATTATGCTGCAACATCGTACCAAACGAGAAGAACCAGGCACCCTCTTGAGAACCAGCTCCTACACTGACTTTGATGATCACCTAAAAACTATGAGAATAAACAAAAGAAATCCAAAGCCAGAATACTGCTGAGATAATCAGCAGCTCGGCAAATTGCCCCTTACTGACTTTTGCGTGTTACAAGCAAGGGGGGTTTAGATCTTCAGCAAACATCTCAATTTTTCCAGAAGCCCCATCTTCTGCTCTGAGCCCCAGCCTACACTCACTTGCCACACGACAGCACAGTGAGGCAGCGACGCGGCGAGAGAAAGTTCTGTTCAACTTTTGTATGAAAGCACCCATTATCGATGCAGCGCTTGTATTCAGTTCGGCCCATGGTCAGCAATTGCCTTTTCATAGGAGCCTGCAAACAGTAGGTTTGCAAAAAGCCATCTTCACTTCCCAGCCTCGGGATTAGCCTCTGCAACCCTTCTGCTCCTTTGTGCAACAAAACCTTGGACTTTGCCACATGACCAGTGAGAACTCTGAGCTGAGAAAGATTCAGTAAAATTCCCTTCGTAGGAGCCCAAATAAACATTTTTCCAGGCTCTCTGATGGTGATGGTGTGCTCTCTGCTCACTCCCGCTTTGCTCTGAGTTTTTGGCTTCGAGAATATTTAAAGTGCAAAATTCAGTCAAAATCAGCATGTTCCACTGGGTGCTATTTCAGCCTGATTGAATTCTGGTGTAAAAATATACTCTGATTCAGTTTGATGGAAATTCAATCTGAAGTCTTGAAGTAAGTCTCCTCCAAAATGTGCAGAGATATTTTTTGTTTCTTTAAATTTGGCTTTCGGGCCCTGGCCAAAGACTAATGCCGGATCGGCAGCGCTGGGCCCCCATTCCCACCCGCAGCCCGAGCTCACGGGAGGAAGCGAGGGTTCTCTTCACTACGGTTTCAGTAGAGGAATTTTTTAGCTGCCTTAGCAGCTAATCAATGAGCTCCTATAAATCGCTAATCACTTTGTTAATAAATTCAGAAGCAGCGCTGGGAAATTTTTAGCACGAGTGATTCATGACGCAGCCCCCTACGCCCCCCGGGTGGCTGCAGCTGCAGAGCGCTCTCACCACCGCGGCGGGCGGGCGGGCGGGCGTTGGGCGGCTGGTAGTCAATAGAGCGGTCAACAGGATCACGCTCTAATTGAATGGTCTATATTTATGGGTATATCAACAATTATACCCCGCTACTGACATGTAAAAAGTATTCTCACAAATCCAGACTTCTCGCTTTCTTTAAAACGTTGTTAGAAAACTAATCTGGCAAGCTAATCTGGGAAAACTAAGGAAAACGCCCTGCACAGCCGCTGACGCCCAGCATACTGCGGTCTAGTCTCCATTTTATTTACCCAGATTCTGCTAGCAGAGATAAAACCAAGGGAGACTCAGCCCAAAAGAAAACTCCAGAGCTCTTAGGAAGCCCTTGGCACGGGCCGTTAGCACAGAAGGAAACACCAGCCAGCGCAGGGAGATGTTGTCTCACGCACTAACCTTCAATATTACGTATTCTCATTCAGACCCAAATCTTTATGGACCTGAGAGGCATTGCAGGTATTCAGCACTTCCCAAATCATCAAAACTACACGCTGCCTTACGCCATCAGATCCGAAGCTCGAGTTCCGCGGCTCCGTGAGCACGGGGGTTAACGTCAGGAGGCACAGTAACGGCAGCGATGCTTCGTTGTACGCCAGCGTTACCCTGAGCACAGCGGCCGAGAGCAGCGGGGTGAAATCGCTCGAGCAGGACTGTTTGACTGGCCAACTCATTCGCCGTTATGCTTTAGTGACAGTTTAAGCAATTCTACCAAATCTAACTCACTTCAGTCTATTTCCTGCCCTTATAAAAAATAACCATTTTGAGCAAGTTTCATAAAACGGTACTCTTGCCCTATGCAAAGATGTAATTTAGATTTTGCTTCTTCTCTCCATATTTACTGTATGAAATTGGCCTTGAACTTGAAAAGCTGAAAAAAAGGCGAAGAAACTGAGAAAATGTTGTGGTTACAAATTTAAACAAATCCAGTATGGCTGGAAAAAAAAACAACACCCCAACCTGCTGCAAGGAAGCGTTTGTCTGTGTGTACAATATGTTGCTGATACTCATTGAATGGCAAATATCTGTGTTATGTTTTCTTATTTACACTCCTTTGCTCTTTTGGAATTTGTTTTCATAAGAACCACAACTACATTTCAGCAAATTTCAGAAAAGCCAGACCTCATCAGAATAAATAAAGCTGCAGAAAACCGCCCGGTGGGAGCCATTCCACGCCACTCCGCAGAGAGCGGCCCAGGGCTGCTGGGCCACTTCCAGGGCAGCAGCCCGGGTGCTCCCGGTTCCCACACCTCCCCAGGACACCAGTGGGAATATCTCACAGGCACACATCTACTTTTATTACAGCAAAACCCTACCTGATCAGCCAGTCTACCAAAACGGTGCTGTGGGACCTCACTCACACTGTTCCTGGAAAACATCCAGCTCAAGACTGCAGTTTAAAATACACCGGTTTCCCCCTTCCCCCCCAAATGCCAGCCCCCCTTGGTTAATCCTTTAGTCATTACAGTCTCTTCCTTTACCACAGCGCAACAGCAGCAAGTGCTGATTTTATCTCCTGAACTCACAACCCCCCTTCCACGGCAGAGACCTCCACGGATGCGGGACAGAGGGCGAGGATTTTCCTCGGCAGGAAATCCATCGGGCTGCTGCGCAGGTGCTGTGACGGAGGGAGGATCTGATCACTGAGTGGCGTGTGGGAGCAGCGAGGTAACAGATCTGTATAATCATGTTAACATCTATCTCAAACATTCAAGTCGATGAAGATCCTGACCAGAGGTCTATGAAACAACCAGCCACGCCGTGAATACTGGGTAGAGGCAATGGCCAGTACCCCCAAGCCATCCTCGCCGGTTCCCGAGCATCTCTCCCCATACCTTGTTAGAACGAACGCGGAGTCCAACCAACTTTTTAAACAAGTTTTGCTTCGGCGATCCATTAAGCTGGAGATTTTTAGACTGATCTAACAATCAGATCAGAGCTTATTGCTTTCTAATAAATAATAGCATTTTTAATCTATTTTGGAATAACCAACAAAATCCACAGGCTTTTCAAACTGCCATGACAACCATGACTGAAGTCTGACCGAAAACACTCGGAGCAAGGTCCTTCTGACATGAATATGCTAGCAGACTGGAGCCCCACCACCTGCAGATGAGCATCCTTGTGAGAGGGAATTTTGTTTGGCAGGATGGACCAGATTCACTGATGATGACAATAATTACCTGGAAACAGAAACATCTCCTGTCAGCTGGAAAGGGGGCTTGCATTATTCATGGGATTAGACTTTATTTTTTTACCTTTTGGGTTATTTTGATCTTCACTGATTTAAAACCAGACAGAACCAACTACTAGAAGGAAAATAGGTGATATTCCTCTTGCACATCTAACCCGTTCGACAGCAGAGCTGTAGGTGGCACTGTGCAAGAGTTCTCCGTTTTGTTAGTCAAATTTTTACCACACAGTTCATTAATGAGTCAGTGATATGTACATCAGTGTGGGATCTTCCAGGTCTGCTCACGCGCACAGAGCGAGGGGCCGCAACTAGCTGCGCTGATCCCAAGTGGATCATCTTGTATAACAGACACCAGGATTATCCCAGGGACACGAGCCCAAAGTGCATTTGCAGAGGGTATCGCTTGGCATTTCTCCTCCCTCCCGCACAGCCCCATCCAAGGGGATTCAGCTGTCGATCCCAGGGTGCCCTGAAACCTACTTCACAAACATCTCTGCACATGAGCCTCCGAGTGAAAAGTCAGCAAGTGAAAAGCACCCCCAGCCAGCATCCCCTTGAAAGGGTGAGGTGAGAAGGCCAAAACATACAACTGTCCCTAGAGCGAGCGGAGGCAGCAAGAGCCTCGTTAATCAATTTTTGGCTTTCAGAGCCGCAGTGCCAGGAACGTCTCACAGTTCCCTTTGAACACCTGCAGGTGCTTGAGCTGCTCCACGTGTGCAGAGGCTTAGCCACGTCAGACCGATTGTCCCGATTTTCCCATGCTTGCTCGGACTTCGAAACACGGCCTTGGGAAGGGCAGGGACTGTCACCAGTCTGAATCCCGGAATTCCTCTCTGCTGGGGAACTTAAAGGAGCATTTGTCAGCCCCCTCCACTTGCTTGTTGAGAGAAAACATTTGGATTAAACTGAAGGCTTGACGTGTCTAACAAATTCTCCCTCACCGTGTCTTGGTGACGGTCAGTCCCATCTCTTCCCCAGTTTCTTTCCAGATTGTGTGTGATTTTTCTCTCCTTTTCCTCCATCTGCACTTTTTCTATATTGGTTCCTTTTTGCCTGGTAGCTGCCCTCTCCCCCCGCTGTATCGCTCCAGACGAGCAGAGCATCCTGCTCGGTGTGGTGCAGCCACCTGCAGCTGAGCGGGGAGCCACCAGGGCAAAAGCAAAGGCTTTGGAGTGACGTATTAGGGTCAGGATTTCCCCTCTGTGCTGCCAACTGTTCTGGGGGCCCATTGCAGACTGACAAGAGAAGGGAAGTTGACATCGGGGTTTTGGGGCAATAGCAACATGCAGACGGAGCTGCCGTGCAGCTTCTGCCCATCGCACCCCAGTGCGGTGCCACTGTGTTCCCAGCGCTCTGCAGACACAAGCTCACAGCCGGCCGTGTCGCTGACCCGCTCCCTGAAGCTAAAGCCTTCTGATTTCCAACCTGTTATTTTGCTCTTCCGGCAAACACAACGTCCACGTGCAGGACTGTCACCAGTCCCAGCAATGCTGCAAGTCTGGAACCAGGCAGAAAGGGGTTGTGAGTTATGGGAGGTGGTGATGAAGAGCGTGCTGCTGCCGCTGCGAAGTCAGGAACGGGGCCAGGCTAGAAAAGGCTGAGCCAGCCCATATGCTTTGACACTCCTCACCCCCGCCACAACATTAACCAGATGTTCAAGCACACACTTTTGATTCATCTCATTGTAAAGGTTGAAAACATCTAAAAATGAAGATCCAAGCACAGGCTATCACCCCCTTCAAAAATAAGAGTGTTTGGAGGTGAGGTTTTACTTCAAGATCATCAGAACAATGGGACACCCCTCCCTCCCCCCAAAATGGTTCAAGCCAGAAATCCAACCTTAGCCAGTCTAAAATTTAAGTAAAAGTCTTTGAACCTGGAGGGAAAGAAAATGCATGAGGAGAATCTCACCTCCTGTCCTCAACTCATGCTCCACCTGAGAGCAGGAGCCAGGCTGTGAGTCCTGCCTGTCCCCCCGCAGGAACTGCCTTTCAAAGCATGGTGTAATTATGGCTCTAACGTACCCACACCGCCTGTCTGCAAACCCTCCTTTGCAGCGGCCTCCTTGAAACTGGAGCGGAGCCCAGCTGCGCTCCGAGGATTGCACTGTCATCCCGAGCACCGGCTCTGCAGCCCATCTTGCCACCCACTCAGCCAAACAGCTGCAGGTTTGCTGTGCTGGATGCTTTCTGCATGCCCTGCATTTCGGGAAAACCTCCTCCACAGAGAACATGAATCTCCCGTTAGCCTTAATAGCACCTAAATTTGAACAAGAGGAGAAAACGTCATGCAATATTAATCACGCAATTTTGTTAACAGCACACACTGTGCCCATATGAGAAGCTGCACAGCGTACAGCCCCTTCGGGCCATCTGATCTACTTTCAGAAGGATTTGGACATAAAGAATGTTCTTTGTCTTCATGCCGACCACAGACATTTGCCTTCTAAGTAGCATTTGGAGCACCCAATGTATTTGGGGTATCAAGAAATGCTCCTCCCTTTGTTCTTCCTCCTTTGGAAATGATCACCCTTTCTTGGTGCCAAGAGTCCCTCCACCGCTAGGTAGCAGGAGCTACCAAACGGCCCTGCAAAGACCACCTTCGCACTTGCCTAACCACACACCTTCCATGTTTAGGCCCATTAACCTGATCACAACAGCTTGATGAATTCACGCTTATATAGTCAGAGTTGGCAGCTTCTAATTAAATAATTATGGCTAAGCAGCTGCAGAGAAGTTCCACTAGAAATGCAGATGTCAATTTTATCGGTCTTCAAAATTTCAAATGAAATTATTTTGGGAGATTTGGAAAGGAGGTGCCTTTGCTCCAGGTGAATCCTGTAGATACCGTGCCTGCTCTCAGGTCGGCCGGCTGCAGCCAGACCCCAGCACGCGGCCGAGAACCGCTGCAGCCCCCAGCTGCTCTGTCGCAGCAGCAGCAAATGGCACGGAGTGTAACCGACCGATTTGGACCGAGATAAAAAGAGAGTGATTTGGCATCACAGTCATTGCTTTAGCTTTTACCCAGGGAAGAACCCCTTGAAAAATCCATCTCAAACTGTATCAGCATCAAAAATTCACCAAACTGATCCGAGCCAAACGCAAAGCCTGTTGAATGGGATAAGAGTCTTTCCAGGAACTTTAATTGGATTGGGCTTTCCCTGCACTGGTGAGAGAAGATTTTGTGACACCTACTATAGACTTTCACTCTCCAAAACGTCTGAGGTACCTCTCATCTCGGTCCCTAACCCTAACTGCAGTGATGTGGAAGCAATGAGCAATCCTTGAAGGTGAAAATTTGAGCAATATGAAAATCAGGAGTCTGCGCTGGCTAATTCAAGCAAAACCTACCTTCGTCCTCTCTTCAATTAGCAAACCATTGTGCCGGTAAGGAACTGACAGGGTTGGGTTTTTGTTCTGATTTTAAATATAAATGCAAACACAAGTTATTCTAATCCATTCCTTTAACTACATTAATTCCCCTCCTATAATTTATACAAGACACTATGATTGCAAACAAAAGAAGTCTAATAAGAGAAATCATCCATTCCTGTTGGAATATAAGCCGATCCACGACCTCAGAACCATTCTGCTAAGAAATCCAGCTAGAAAACTAATTTTAAGTAAATCTACACATGTCAAAAATACAGCTGGCTTTTCAGGACGCTAACTTAAGCACCATTACGTAAGTAGATTAGAGCTGCCTGTTGAGCCCAGACACCAGAGTAGACGACGCTGAATCCAGTATTACAAACAAACTCTTCACCTCCTGATATATCTTCCATCTAAAACTTTTGTCAGCTCCCTGCGTTACCAAGCCCGCTACCTGTAAGCGCTGCACAGAGCGCAGCGGGTCTGTCAGCAAAGCCAATCCTTCTCCAGAGCCCACCAAAGCCCACTTCTACAAATGGACCAGGGAAATGTCCCATCCTTCACCCTCCGAAAATGAAAATGGAGGAAAACAGCCTCACAAACCTCTCAAGTATTTAAACACAGCAGTGGTGGAATGATTTTCTGATACAGAATTATAGCATCAAAATTACCCTCCTGTTACCATTGGTAACAGTGTCTCTACCTGAATATCAGCTTAGGAAGTTAATGAGCCTGCTAGAGCTATCAGCTAAAATTACCACAACAGTATGAGATCGGATGTGATTGCAGTAAGCAGGGCAGATACTTCTCATTATGAGGATCGTTTGTTTTTCATGGGCATGTTGCATAACAAGGCGCAGCGACTTGCCTCTCTCTGCTCCGAGCCCTCGTTTCAGAGCACATCAGCTGGCTCCGCGAAGGCCTCCTGTTGAAAAGCAGCCAGGGGGACAGGATTTTGTTTTCCCTTCCCTGCGTGTAAGTGCGTCAGGTTTGTTGACAGATGGCTTGGCTGGCTGTGCTTGACTATTATCAAGCAGCTATTACCTTTGTAAATTGAATCCCATTTGAAGATTTTCTGTAATTAAATCTGCAGTGTGTTTGCAAGGCTTATATTGCAACCCGCACGCGCTGGGGCAGCGCGCGAGGCAGTCAGATGGCTGATGCACACAGCAGCATCCTTCAGCCAGCGGGACGGGGGCTCTTGGCAGTCTGTGCTGCCACCTAGCCAAGACCAAGCCATCGAGTTCTGCCTTACTGTACATTTCAAAAGCTTAAATTGAAGCGTATCCCCCCCCCAGATCTAAATAAAGACTCGGTCCGCGGCAGACACTCCTTGCGCGTTGGGAATTGTACCGTCAGCAGAAGAGAGCTGCTTAAAACAGGTAGTTACATTTCCCGCAGAAATGCCCTCTACTTACGGTAGAAGACGTATTCAGTGTAGCTGGACCAGACCTTGTCGTCTGTGTACTGGTTGACAAAGGAAGCCGTCACCGAGGAGTTACAGGCCACCATGTGGAATCCACACTCAGACAACATGTCGAAAGCCCTCTCCAGATGCTTGAACTTGAGATAAAACCTGGAGGTGTACCTTTCTGGAGCCCTGTCTGGGTCTCTGCTTTCATTCAAACTTTCTCCAAAGACCTCCTTGACCAGAGCAATCCTTCCACAAACCAAAATCCTTGGGACCCGCCTGAATTTGGCATCTGCTTGGCTCTCCCTGCCAATAGTGCATGACCCCCGGTACCCGATGGTAATGAATCCCCATTTCCGATCAGGCGGTAAGAGCGACGAGGGTGGGCATATTCTCGTGTCACTGCCTTGGGACACCTCTTCGTAGTCACTGTGGCAATAATCATCAGGGCTTTGCTTGCTGTCATCGGGAGTCAGGAGTTTGACCAAGTCCGGGAGCTGGAAGTACTCGGCCTCCCTCTTGAGCCTTCCCTTCTCTGGGAAGTGGTCAGGCAGAACCACTTGCTTGTCCCTGAGATAGTCCAGAATATAGCGGAAAAGGAAACCATCTCTGTCGATGAAGAATCTTCCCTTGGAGTCCTTGGCCAGATCGTTGGCTGTGTCTCTCTTTGGGGTGAACATTTTCCACAGTAGGGAGTGAGGGGTGCCAACCAAGGTGGAGTGGCGAGTGAAGTAAACCTGGCCACCCACATTTAGCTCCACTACCTCTGGGAAGGAGTGCAACCCAGTCCCCTGCTCTCGGGGAGGAAGGTAAGTCCTGCAGTTGCCACTTAGAGCCATTGTACTTTAAAAGAGAAATCAGCAGCAGCACGAAGCAGCAGGACTATCAATCACATCAAAGTGTAGAATAAGGCTCCCACCATTAAGGAGAAACAGGGTGGAAAGGGGAAGTGAGAAAAGAAAAATAGCCAAAAGGTTTGTTTAAAAAAAAATCTGAATTGTCCGTGAGTGACAGTGTGGCAGAAGTGGCTTACACCCTAAGCCACAGAGGCTGGAGAGCAATCACTTCAGGAAATGCAATCGCATCATTAGATCTTCCAACAAAGCCATCACAATCAAGGTCAAGCCAAGCCTATGGTCATTCACAGACCTGTCAAAAGGGAAAACAAAACACGACACAAGTTATTATTTTAAGCATCACAGAAGCTGCAACAGAGAAAAGCAGATCAGTTTTAAAAGCCAAGCCAGATCACCTGCTAAAAAGGTCTATCTTTCTGCAAGTTCTACGCTTCTTTTTCACAAGTGCTAATCAATGGAAGGACTACGTATGACTCCACCGCTTAAAAGAAAATACACGCTTCATCTTTAAAGAAACATCTAATTTAGACATGCACATGAGGGAACAAGAACAGCGAGTCTTACCTTGGTTAGTTAATTAATGCATAGCTCTTGTAAAGGAAAGCAGAATTTCCAGACACTCAGAACACACATACAGGCACACAGAGTCCAGTCAGTACGGAATCCGCTCCCAGCAAGGGACAGCAAAGGCAAGAAAAGTGCTCTGAGCAACATCCACGTAGGTCTCAAGAGTTAAAGCGAGTCACAGGAAAGTTAACCACGGCAGGCGACGAGCGAAACCACGACACACAGCACGACGGGGGAGGAGGAAAAAAAACACCAAAACCCCAAAGACTCCCCAACCCACGACCGAAACGGCGCAGCAAGGCGAGCGGGCTGGGGCAGCGCGGGCAGGGCAGCGCGGGGGGCGCCCTCCGCCCGGCCCGGATGACTTGCAGAAACCCCGCAGCCTGCGCTAGGGGCTGGTGGGCTCCGGCGGCTCCCGCGGCGGCAGCCACCCGGGCGGCG
>VWZZ01000502.1:445574-466412 GCA_013399095.1 Psophia crepitans
CCCGGCGGGAGGTCGAGCCCAGCCCGCCTTCTCTTGCAGGTGCCTTGCGATGTCCGGGTTCGACAGCTTCAGCACAGACTTCTTCCAGACCAGCTACAGCATCGATGACCAGGCCCAGTCCTACGACTACAGCGGGAGGCCGTACAGCAAGTAACGCCCGTGCCCTCGGAGCCCGCGTGCCGCCTGTGCCCGGGGAANTGCCCGCGGTGCATTCCTGCCGCTCTGCTGTGACGAGCGTCACCGGCATGCTGTGGAGGGGGGGAGCAGGCAGCCGGGTGCTCTGCCCTCGGCCCTCCCCATCCACAAGCAAAGACTAGAAAGCTGGAGGACGGGCTTTATGAGCAATCTTAATTATAACAGTAATCTTCACATCTTTGGGTGAAGAAGCGGTGGTGTTGTGTAAGTCCGTCCCAGTCAGGAGTAGAACCGAGTTAGAGCGTCACGGTGAGCCTGCAGTGCCCACCGTGGGTGGCCGGGCCCGGGGGCTCTGGGTGAGCACCCAGCCGTGGGGCCGGTCGGGTGCGTGATGGGCGGCAGGGGCAGCAGGGTGCTGCTCAGCTGTGTGCTGGGGAGCACCACAGGGAAGGAGAATGAGTTCTGGGGTTTCCTTCCTCATATTCCTGTTTCCATAGTTAAGCGTTTTGGAGACGTTTGGTGAAATGTCCGTAGCTAGCCGTGGAAACGGTTAGTGGCACGAATGGCTTAGCGTGTTTCTCCAGGAACAGGAGGTAGCTTTGATTGGGTTTTCTTAAAGGTGGCAGTCTGTATTCTTATACATGTTGAGTTTATAATAGAAAGTATTCTGAAGGCAGTGTAAATTGGTTCATTAGTAAATAATGGTGAATATATGAAATAAACTGCCCCCTTTTTTTTCCCCTGCATCACGTCCTGTAGGTAGAGGTCGTAATGTGTTCAATGTCTGTGTCATCAGCCCTTCTTATGTCATAATGCTGCCTCGTGCACGTGGTGCTGAAGTGAAGGGGAAAGTAGCTTTTAAAAAAACAATTAAGCTCATTTTTAAATATACAGAGTACCAAAAGTGATAGTGTGAGCAACTCTGTTCTCTAGTAGTGAGTTTGCAAATAAACATTCTAAACACCAAATTAAAGCTGGCCTCAAATGAGATGTCAGTAGTAATTAACAGACAGTATTTGAGTAAGTTTGAGATGTAAAATTTTCCTACTCTTTTACAGGTGTACAGCCCGTAGCAGTAACTCAGTGAGTGGATAGCGCTCATTTCTCCAGACCTCTGACTTAAACCCAAAAAGCAGTACTGGCCTGTGCAGGAGGGCCTGCCAGCAGCGTTTGTTAGCGTTTGAATTGACAGAGGGGGCTGTGTGCCTAGGAGGCCGGGCTCTTAGGAGGGGATCATCCAGTGTGGCTTTTTAAAACAGCAGACAGACAGGGTTGTTTGCTGCAACTTATTTACTGAAAATGAGCTTTGCTTTTGCTGGGGAGGTGTTTAAAATAAAGGTCTGTGTCTGTCCATAATGTGGTGTCACTCTTTGTAGGCAGTATGGAGGCTACGAGTACTCGCAGCAGAGTGGGTTTGTCCCTCCAGACATGATGCAGCAGCAGCAGCCTTACACAGGGCAGATTTACCAGCCAATGCAGGCGTACACTCCAACTTCAGCACAGTCGTTTTATGGAAGTAATTTTGAGGATGAGCCTCCTCTATTAGAAGGTATGACTGATGCTTTATGGCCAAAATCCAAAACTCTTCCCAGTTTACGGATAAGTTGAGTCGCAGGGGGTGTGTTCTCTACTACTGAAAGTGCACAGCTGATTTGAAATTTCATCAGTTTGTTTAACTGTGTTTTGGTGTATGAAATACCTGTTCTTGTGGGAACTTCTGCAGTGTTAAATGTGTACCTTATGCCTTCACACCAGCTTCCCGTTCCCTGGAAGACGTAACCAATGAAGTGGGTAACCTGAGCTCATCCAGCGCCTATACTGTTGTTGCAAACAATACTTTACGTTGCCCACTTTTTGTGAAATAAATGGGTGCAGTTAGTTTCGGTTGATCCTTTGGTTAGATCTGAAGTCTTTCGTGACTGAAGAAGGGTGCTAAACACTGCAGAAGTGCCTCCATAGAGCACACCCTGTGCAGAATGCCGGCACGGATATGTAGTTACTGTCGGGATTGGTGGGTTCAGTGTGCAGCTTATATCCATCGTTGTTCAGTACCAGATGACTCGGGAAACCCTGCCCCTGCAGGTTAATGGTTAGAGATGGGTGTTCGTGATGCGTGTCACCTCCACCAAGGTGTGATACCTTCCGCCCCGCTGTGTGTTCTTCAAAAAATTGTTTTGCTTACCTAGATGCTTCCCAGGGCCTGAGGTGGGCAGCAGTAACTGCGCTTGCAGCTGAGCTTTGACACACAGCTGCGGTCAGACCGTCGGGATGGAGACTTGAAATTGTATCTGGCTGGAGGGGGCTGGGAAGCTCCTTGGCACGAGACCCTGGCTGTTAAAAGGGGTGGGTGGCTTGTGAAAGAGAAATCCACTGAGGGTAATTAAGTACAGAGAAACTCCATTGAATTAGAAATCCTTGAGCCACCAGTCAGTGGAGACTTGAGGAATCCACATGTTCTGTGCTTATACTCTTGTGCACATCTGGTTTAGGCCAGTTACAGGGACAGGGTACTGGGCTCAGTCAGCTCTTGGCCCAACCCAGACGCTGCACTTATGCTCTTACCAGGTCCTTTAGAAACCGCCTTGTCACTTCCCAGCATTAGAGACCTGGAACCTGCGGAGGCAGCACGCTAGGCAGCTTGGGGAGCGATGGAATGACTCAGTTCTCGGGTCCCCATAGGATTGTGTCTGGAGGAGATTTAAAAGTGGAGAGGTAGGGAAAAGCAGGAGTGAAGGAAATGAGGGCAGCAGGAAGGGAAAGAATGAAATAAATACACATAGTTTTTTTCATGTAACTTGTAGAATTGGGGATCAATTTCGACCACATCTGGCAGAAGACACTAACAGTGCTACACCCCTTGAAGGTAGCAGATGGCAGCATCATGAATGAGACTGATTTGGCTGGACCAATGGTCTTCTGTCTGGCTTTTGGAGCCACGCTATTACTGGTAAGATACTGACTGCAAACTGTTCCTGTTGGTGCATTCGTGTTCTTGGAAACACAGGGGGAAAAGAGCCAGGTTACCTGTAGGGTTACTGGAAGTGGCTTCTTGGCGTGGGGCACATCCTGACCAAGAGGTTGTAGGTGTATGGAAGAGGAGCTGGGGCGTCGCACACCGCTGATGGTGATTAATGGGTTAGCTGGTTTCTTTTCAGAGGAGTTTGAATCCAAGGCTTCGTGCTTGGTTTTTGCATGGTTTTTCAGCGTAACTCATTTCTTTTCATACTTTGCTTTTGAGGAAGACGGCTCTCTCTTGTCACAGGAACGGGTGTGACCTGTATTCTCAGATTTTTACCCCCTTGGGTTTTTTGTAGATTGAGGGGTTTTAGAATCATACCTTGTCTTTTTGCAGCATTGCTGTTATTTTCTGTCTTATCAGGAATCAGAACAATGGACACATTAAGTAATTGAATATTTCTTTCATTTTGGAGTTTGTTTTACTGTTAAACTCTTATGGTGTTTAATATTTGAGTCTTCTTCTGTTTTGTTTCATTGTAGTTCTTTGCTCCATACTCTGCTCACTGTTCTTTACAGATATTCAAGAGGCAAGGAAACTCAAAATTCATGTGTAAAAAGTGATTTTATAAGTACTGATACATTAGGTGTGACTTTTCGTATCAAGGGTCAGTCTGGTAAAACACTTGTAAAGTAACCATCTGCTTTCAGATGGTTTATACTCCTTAATAGGTCAGCAGCTGTTGAAGCCTGGTGATTTTTTCTTTTAGTTGAGCTTAATTGAAATAAGGTTGTGCTTTAATGACTTAAAAGTGTCAATTACAAAATGACAGAGTAGCAGCAGTCTCCCTCGTTACTGAAAGCTTTGATATTTTTAATCAGATTTTTTTTTCTCTGAATGACTTCAGGCACTGCATTTAATTTTTGCCTGAAATTTCACATGCTCCAGCACTTAGAACGCAGTGTTTTGGAGCCAAGGGGATTTTAAGCCTACTTTTATAAGTAACCTTTATTTATGGAAACTAGGCCAGTAGAATTAATGAACATGTTTATAAGACATACATTTCAATGTTCTTTTCCTAAGAAATTACCACTTTCTCCTGTGTGCTTGTTTCTTAAAATACATTGAGTGTAGTGAAAGAAAAGAAGCTTAGCCCAGCAGAAAGATCCAAGCAGATGTGATTGTTTTCTGGATTTGTCAATAAGTTCCTGAGTTACAATTTTTGGGTCTTTAAACACAATTTCTGTGAAGATTATTATGGCAAGTAATCTCCTGAGAAAGCCAGTATGAGAAGTTAGTTGACTAAAGAAGTCATAGGCTTTTTCAGCCAGGTCAAAGAATAACGATTTGGTTGAAAGCTGGTCATCGAGACACACGACGTTAGGATGACTGTGCCTGCTGGGTTGGAATGTGGCACTTGAGGGTGGGGAGCGTGGGGGACATGAGGATACTCAGTAAACGTTTCTTCTTTCCTTTCCCCTGTGTGGGAGGCGTTCCTTGCTCTGGGAACTAATGGGCATTGCTCTGCTTGGCTTTCAGGCTGGTAAAATTCAGTTTGGTTACGTGTATGGAATAAGTGCAATCGGATGTTTAGGGATGTTTTGTCTCCTCAACTTAATGAGCATGACGGGCGTCTCGTTTGGCTGCGTTGCCAGCGTCCTGGGATACTGTCTTCTTCCTATGATCCTACTTTCCACTTTCGCAATTGTATTCTCATTGCAGTAAGTACATAAACTTTATATTTTGGTAATAGATTCCTCTCCTGTGGAAAAGGTACCCTTTCTAAAGGTAACTTTAGAAAGTTACTAAAGGAATTTTCATATTCAGTGATGAAGCTGCATATAACTTGCATAATGTTGTAATGAATTTGTAGTAAGTGTAAAAACATAAATATCAACAGCCTTCAGGTATTCACTGGGTGAAAGATGGGTGAATTCTGGTGTTACCTCTAAGTCAATTAACAGCTTTTAAATACATAGACTCAAATAATAATATCGAGTTCGTTCTCAGTCAGCTTTGAATGTGACAGACCTCAGTACCTGTGGAGTCTGAAAGCAATTATAATTTCAGATGCAAATCTGAATTTGACAAACAGAAGAAAATCAGTGTGATTCCTTGTAGGTACGTGAAATGAGGGACTGAAAAGAACGAACTCGCTGCGATTAATGTACTCGCCGCTTTTACGTTTCATTTGCACAAAGCTAATTTTGGGCGTGTTTTATGCTGTCGTAATTGAATAATATCGTTCCAAAGTGTTCATTGGAACTATTTCATTTTAAAAGTCAAAGATAAAAGCTAGCATTCATCTTGGAACTGATAGAAGGTGTTAGAAGGAGTCCAGTTACGACTCCTATGAGCATATGTAGACAAATCTTACATGGATTCTCTTTTTATTTCTGTCTTTACAGAGGAATGATGGGGATTATTCTCACGGCTGGAATCATTGGCTGGTGCAGCTTTTCTGCTTCCAAAATCTTTATTTCTGCCTTAGCAATGGAAGGACAACAACTTCTAGTAGCATACCCCTGTGCTTTGTTGTACGGAGTCTTTGCTCTCATTTCTGTGTTTTGAATAGACTGTCCAACCTGTTGGACTCCAGTGGGCCAAAAAGAAAACATCGATGTGGAGTGTTTAGCTGGACCAGAAACAGCCGCAAACACCTGTATAGTGTTGCTATCCCAAAACATAGACCTGTCCTGAATTATCTGGAACAATGAAAATGTCTCGTGTTCACTTTTTTAGGACTTTGAATACTGTTCTCAATAGACCTGAGGTGTCTATAGCTTTAATAAGTGTTCATGCTTACCAAGTTCATGTAATTTCTTTCCCATTCCTGTATCTTTAGAAAAGTAACTTTGGGTTGTTCCTTTGAGGGTTGGGGGGTGGGTTGGTTTGTTTGTGTGTTTTTTTTTTAGGGGAGGGAGAAGGATTGCAGTTATAAATTGGTAGATTTTTATCAGCAAAAGTTGAGAACTGCAGATGCCGTACAGCTGGGGTACTCTCTGCAGAAATCTGCAGTAATAAAAACCTGTTTCCTGTCCCCTCTTACCGAAAGCAAGATGCACAAATGAACACAAGCAATTAGAGTTTTTTCTATATTTTAACAAATATGCTCTTTGGTCTCGTTTATTTGTTCATTTGGTGTGATAGTATTTCAGGATTTAAGATACTTAAATTATGAATTAGAAAACAGATGCTTAAAAGTTAAAGGGATCTGCAATTCTGTCACACTTGAAATACGAGCGCGTTTGGATGTCTAAGGAGCTCAATGTTAACTTGGGTTTCTGAAGGTGACTTCAACTAGAGTTTCTTTTCCTAACGGTGCACATACGAGTAGATGAAGAGTGATCTCTTTTGCAGTACTTCCAAGGAAAACACCATTTTGAAAATGTTATGCTTGTCAGTATTGTAGTTACTGTAAAATAATTTAAGGCATATTGATTAAATTTTCCTTAAATTTTGAAAAAGGCGTTTCGTTTTTCTAATATTTTTTAACAGCGTTCATTTACTAAAATAGAAACTTCAATGTTGAAGCAAAATCGTATTCAAAAGTGCATTCAGTTAGTGGATTTGATACTTGTGTTAGTCACAGATACTTACTCTTACCTGAGAAGTACAATCTCATTTGTCACGTTTGTCACAAGAAGTCTTACAAGCGTAAGAAGTGGGAAAGCAGAAACGGTTGTTCTTCACTGGCTAATTCTTAAATTAATTCTTAAAATAAGCAGGGAGAGGCTTCAGACATATTTTAACCCATACCGGGGAGGGGAGGTTACTTACGCACACAGCAATTCCGTGTCTGGGAAATGGAAAAGCTCTAACAAGGTGCTGCTCTGGAGCTGCCGTTTCTGCAGCAGTTTGATCCGAGGGATTTAATTTTGTCGAATCTGCCGCAGGTGTTGGTCTGAGGTTCGTCCGTCACCTCCGTGGAACGATCTATTTGTAGACTTCAGGAGCTGAGTTGCTGCTCAGACGTGTTACCTTGACACCTTCTGGTAAGACTCGGTGTGCGAAGGCATCTGCAAAGGAACGCTTCCGTCTTACGTGAACGAGCAATTTCGGAGGCTCGCTACACATTTCTGTTCATTCTTCCTAAAAGTACCTTCCCCGTGCTGCTAGAAGCTGCTGGCGAGGTCCCCTTTGGTGGCCAGAGCCAGCTTCGCTTGTGTCCCTGGGGGGCTGTGGGAAGGGTTGTACGAATGCAAAGCCTCTAAGAACCAAGAGCTCGTGCACAAACCCCTCCTGACCTGCACCGTGTGCTGTCACAGGCCGCTGCGATGGATTTTAAAGCTCACATAAAAAAAATCAGTTTTCTTCCAGAAGCAAATTCAAGAGCCCAGATAACTTTGCACTTTGATACGTTATTACAAATTATCGTCCTAAATGAAAGTGGTGGGTTGGTTTTGTTCAGAAAGATGTTTTACTCTGTGCTCTCTGGTTCTCATATCTTTGCCTTACGGGAGCTCATCTGTCCTGGCGCGCAGAGTTCTTACGCCTTGCACTGCGGAACGTGACCTGCCAACTCAGCATGCTGTCCTGTGTTTCTGCAAATAAGTTACAGGGATTACCATGACTGGTGGGGCTTCATTAAATATGGAATTGTTCTAGAAAGTATAAAAGCTCATGTATTGTCCTGAGCACACCAGGTTCTAATACGCAGATACTGCATTTTTGAGAAGCTTACCTCGTGCGTGCGGATGTGGTTCATGTCTTCAGGCTTGTGCTGATTCTGTGGGTGGCTTTGGGGCTGTTGCTTATATGTTAAACTGTTAGAAATAACTTTTTCCTCTCACCACAGCACAGGCAAACTAAGCGCACAGGAAAAAACGTTACCATTAGCTTGTCTCAGTGTAGTGCTGGCAATGCAGCTGCTGAGCCTGGGAAGCCCGTATGAAAGGGTACTGATTTGGGTAGAGATGTTCAGGGAGTCCTTGCCCTGGCAGTAGAGGGTACAGCACGTGCTACTCGTGCGGTGAGGTTTGACCAGTGAGTTTCAGGAGCGTTTTGTGTTCTTCAGCTCCCGTGTGGAGTGCGCAGCTGTGGATTTCTAACTGGTCTCTTGGGGGCAGGAGAGATGCAGATGGGAGCAGGAGGCCAAGCACTGCAATTGATGGAGGGCTTTGACGTAAACCCAATGTTACGTCTAGACTGGTAGCCTTAAATACCCCAAATTTCTGGTACTTTAATTAATTCCATCGACTGTGTTTATTGCCTTTCCAAAATCAATTCCATTGATTTTCTGTAATAATGTTTTGTCCTAGATCTTGCTTCAGCTTTCGTTACGTTTTGGACGGTTTAACTTGCCATCACGCAGAATGACAAGGCTGTACGCTGTAATTCTTTACTCCCACATCTGCCGTTCATATTTAGTAGGACTTTTTCTTCTTCTTTCTAGATCAGAACACTCCCCCCCAGTCTGTGAACAGCAGTGTTCTCATCTACCGCTCAGATGAAATCCCAACATTCCTTGCTTCCGCCCTGTGTTGTCTCTTGACATTTTCATGTTACTCAGCTGAAAGTGTCCCGGTAGGAATGCTGGTGGTGCTTTTTTAAAACAGCTTTGGTTATCACACCCAATTTTGCAATTATTTCCTGTTCTATAAGAGTTACCTTTCCCAGTTTGTCTGGCTTTTGTCCCAGTTTGTCGATCTTTTGACAGTGGCTTTGTTTTTCAGGTCACTTGCTTTGCTGTGAGGCAGCTGCTGGCTGCAGTTCGGTTTGTTTCTATAGGCGCCATTTCTGTGAGTCCCAACAACTGCGTGGCACGTCCTTTACCAAAAAGCGTGTTAGTTCTGTGCCCTCCCGCCTTCCATCTGCGCACTGGTGTCGTCATCCCGATTCTGGAGGGGCTGTCGCTTGTGTCGCGGTGGGTTAACGCCTTCAGAACCGGCAGAGAGCAGGGGCCGACGTGGCACCGTGTGAATCCGGGTGCTGCCCGTCCTNCCGGGTGCTCCCCGTCCTCGTGCCTGGAGAGGAGCGTCCTGGATTTGTACGTGCGGAGCGCCACATCGCTCGTGCTTTGCGCTGCCTCCTCTCCAAAACCGTTGCCTCCTTCCCGTGGAGCTGAGCAATCCGGACTGGGTTACTGTTCGTTTGGTCTGTAATAAGCTGGGTTGGGTTTGTCTCCAGGAGTCAGCACCAGGATGTCTTCACTGGATCCGAGCATGAGGGAACTGGGACTCTGGCTGCTCTGGGGACCGATGGCTGCAGCTGGACACACGCTTCGTGGTGTGACGGCTGGGGGCAGGCAGCGGGAGGGAGGGAGGGAATCAGTCACTCGCTGAGGCACTAACGGTGCCTCGGTTCATATCAATACCATTGTTCCAAAGTTTGTCAGTGTTCTTAGGAACCACGTTAGCTAAAGGAACAGCCAGTGCTTTGGGCTGTACCGGGGGGGTGTACCACAGAAGCCGGGCTTGCCTAAGAGAGGGCGTCTTTTTGCTGTGCCAGTTAATTTACCCAGACAAGCTTCCAGTCTCTGCGCCTTCACCGAGGTGCTCTGCGGTGCCTGCTGTTAGTGTTACACGCTGCATCTTCACAAAAAACGAAAGAATGGAGTAACTGGGACTTGCTGTTTCCTGCTCCTCCACTGGGTGGGCCTGCAAGGTGTCTGATGGCTGCACCGTACCTGGTGTCTGGCCGCAGCTGCTGTGCCGGGCTGACCCGGGGCTGGCACAGCCTGGCAGCCGAAGCCTTTCCCCTCCTCCTCATCTTGCTCGTCTCCCACAACATCCACAGCAGTTCCATCCCAGGCAGTCAAACCGCTGATGGTGTCAAGCTGGGTTTCCATTCCCTGTAGCAGGGAAGGGATTCATTCAGTCACAGCCTGTCAGACCAGGGGAGGTGCTGTGTGTGCTGGGTAGCCCTCGCGGCAACGGGAAGCCTTTGCTACATCTCATTCTTTGCGAAAGTATTTCTGACCAGCTTTCCCCCCCCCACGTTACCAGGAAGTCTCTCTGTTTTCTGGACACAGCCAGAAGCAGAGAACATCATTTTTCTCTGGGTAATTCCCCACCTTCCCAAGTGCTGGCTGCTGCAGGCGTGCTGTTCCCTGGCGTGGCTCGCGTGTCGTAGCCCTGTCCCGGTACCTTTTGTCTGTGTAAGCTGACAAATCTTTCCTTTGCTATACTTTCTAAATTCAGTCAAATGGCATCCTCTCGGAACCAAACCAATTTATTTACACAGTCTGTGAGATTAGAAGAGTTTTTAAAAAGTAGTTTTTGTTGTTTGGGAGTTGCAAGCTCTAATGCCTCGGGATGTCAGGATTATTTATTGTGGTTGTCCTTGAGCAGCCTGTGAGACAGGGAGGTTCTGCTGTCCTGGTGTGGGGATGAGGAACGGAGTAAGGGGGTGGATGAGTCCTGCTGTGCTTGACCGTCTTTGTGCCAGCAAAACATAACGGGCTGTTTCTCCGGGGGGACGTTCTGAGTCCAGCGCTCTGGGACGCAGTTTGAAAATGGGAAGAGGGTTTGTAATTGGAAAGTCTGTGGTTGTGTTTGCCAGCTTTGTGCTTTCCCTCTCGGAGCCAGCCGGCCGTTAGCCAAGCAGCAGTCCGTGCTGTGGGAAGGGCTGCAAGCACTGTGCTCTTAGGGACGGGTTTTTTTCTTTTATTTTTTTGCTTTATTGCAGGAAGTACTGACACTGGAAAAGTGAGGATTCTCTGGTCCTCGCTGGGGTGGTGGAGTGGAAGATCGTCTAAAATTAGACACTACTCCAGGAATAGGCCTCTCAAAAATTGTGCTGTAATTGTGTGTCTTTAGGAAGAAGGGTGTTGCTCTAGTTCTTTACACACTAAACTCCGCCACATCGTTCTTGGAATTACAGTGCTCTTGCCATGTATATTTCTATTCGGTTTTTTTTCCCAACGTTCTTGCTTTCCTGCTGTTAGCACAGGAAAAATCTAATCTTGGATACCTGCCTTACGTACTGATCTACCAGATCGATTTGCTTTTCAGTCATGGAATTCACATCCGCGTTCGTGCAAGAGCTGAAGCCAATGGGCAGAAGCTTCTGGGCTTCTGTCCAAAGATGACCCCAGTTCTGGCAAGCCTGTGTCTGCTGCGTGTGGAGAGGGTGACCCAAAGTTACCATCAGGCCTTGAACCAGAGCGTGCCAAAGGCACGCTGTACCTGACCGTGCTTCCCCAGGTCTGGAGGAGGACGATTTACTGCTAGAGAGGCGTCAGGAAAAGTCCCTCTAGGCTGCGTGTTCCCGGCACAAAGCGCTCGCTCCTGCAGCACAGGGTGTGTTGTCCCCTCTGTGAACGCGTGGTTTGCATCTCCTGTTGCCACGTGCCTTCCAGAGGGGTATTTCACCTCTGGGATCTGCCCAGGGCTTCCTTCCACACCGCTCCCCTCCGCTGAGCCGGCTGGGGGTAGGGCACCGGAGATGCGCGGCTGCGGGTCCAGCAGCCCCGGCCCCCGAGCTGCCCTCCGGCAGAGTCACTCCAGGCCCCTTGGCAGCGAGCACCAGCAAAGGCTCATCTCCAGCAGCTCTTATCAATCCAAACTCGAGGCCATTTGGGCCTCAGGGTAAAATCCAGACGTTCTTACTTTGTCCCGCTCCGATGGGTGCCAGTTTCTCAGTTCTTTTTCAGGCAAAATTCCCATTTAGTTCAACGGGAGACTGAGCTGAGTCAACAAGATGAATATCTGGCCAATAAATGTATGAGGCAAATCTGGACAAATATCCTCGTTTACAATTAAACCTGACAGGCTGGGATGCTGGGCACGTACCTCTCCTCCGGCCAGCGGCAGCGCCAGGCGATGCCTGCCCTCCCGAGCCCGCGCCCCGACCAGCCGCGTCCACGGAGAGAAGAATTTCTGTGTTGACAGATCGGTGCCAGCTCCTTACCTCAGAAATGTGCAGTCCAAAAAGTATGTTCATAGAGGCCTTTTAGTGAAGGATACAATCTGCAGAAATGAAAATCCGTCTTAAAAATGTGTTGTATTAACCTGTTGGTGTTCAGTTACCCAAAAAGTTGAAGCTCGTCTTGTCCTCGTACCATCAAGACAAACAAAGACTCACAACAGGTTATGGAGGATTTTAATTAGTTCAGTGCCTTTTTCTTTATTTAATCTTCACTTTATTAATGTGACTCAATCTTCTGATTGTTTTAGCTGCTGGTTCAAATGTTAATTGTCCATAGGAGAAGATAATCCAGCGCCTTGGCAAGGCTCTGCTGGTCGTGTGGCTGCTTCATCGACTCACAGATGGAAACATTTACATTCAGGATGATTTTCTCATTCCAGTGTTTTGTCCCAATTAAAAATTACTGGTTCAGACAAGGCTGGGAGATCTAGAGAAGCCAGTGTCTGCACTTAACTAATGCCAACAGTAGATGTCACATTACTCACCACTCTGCTTTCCTACAGGCTCCTTTAGCCAAATTCTGCCAAATACCCATGTGGTTTCTTTTAAAAAGCCCTGAGCCTGCATGGGACAGAATTACCTGTAATCATTTTATAGGGGATTTGAGAAATGTTAACGTTCCCTTTGAGGATACAAAGAGTGCTGTTTATCTTTTGGAACAGGCTGTTCCAGGAAAGTCGGATGGGGTTCTCTGCATGGCGATACACCGTGAAACCACAGACTTCTGGCCAGCTTGTGCCCATCTCATCACCTGTGGTGGAAGATCAGTCTAGCGGCCACACTCACGGAATTGGATCTGCATTTTCTGCAGTGAGGCCTCAAAACGGAAAATCATACGATGCCCAGTTCCGTCACCCTGCTGTGAGCACTCAGGCTGGTTCCCCGGGTCCCCATCGCGGGGCTGGGCGGGCTGGTGGAGGCGGCGGTCCAGCCCCGTTTCTCCACCATGGGACACCAGGCAGGACGCAGCCTGCAGGGCTGACGCAGAGCCCGCGGTGTTGCGCAGTTCTGATGCCCCCCGTGCCTTAATGCCCGTGCTCTGTTCCCTTGGCCACCGCCACGGGAAGGCTGCCCGCTCCCACAGCCTCTGCTCCCGCTTGCGGGTCGGGCTGGATGGGACCCAGGGCAGTCCGGGACCCAGGGCAGTCCAGCACCCAGTGTAAAGGCAGGAGTAGCTCATTTCTGGCAGACGGATCTGGCCTGGCCTTTAAAACTCCAGCTGGGGGGGAAATGACACACTCGCCCTCGAGCACCTTGTCAGTGCTTTGCTAACTTCACGATTAGAAAGTGGTCCACGATGTCAGGCTTATTGCTTCCTATTTCTTCCTCCCTTTAATGCGCTTTATTATTGCTATTCTAGCCACAATAGGCATGAAAGACAGCTTATTCTCTTCCTTTCGGCAGCAGCCTCTCACATAATGGTGAACTCATTCTAATTTCCTCTGTCATTATTTTCTTTTCCTGAAAAAGCCTGTTTGACTGTCCCCTGCAATCCCCAAATCCTCTTCTACAGAAACGCTGCCGAGCCCGTGGTGACCCATCTCGTTTATAGGCATCGACATCTCCTCTTTAAAGCTGCGTTGGGCGGTGTTATGAACTCAGATCATTTCTGCAATTCGTGTAGATCAGTTTGAACCCTAATCCCTTCTCCGAAGTGGTCGCAGTGCCTTCCACTTTGTTATCATCTGTAAGTTTAATCCCCCGAGTTGATTAACATAGCCGGTAGTGCAGACTGAGGGCGGGGCGTATCGCCCGCAGCGCTGCAGTCGCAGTTCTGCGCTCACACTTCAACCTTTACAGTAATTTTTTTCTGAACTGTGTTCCTTGTAAGTCAGGATATGGCATCTGCTGCTTCCTGACTTCAGTGACAGCAGTTACCTGGGAAAGAAGGTAACTGACGGGCAGAGAACCTTGCACTCCCATATTGGCTGTTTCTTATCACCTCTCTTTGCTCTACATGTTTATGGGCTGATTCTTTTCCAGCATTAACAATTATTCCTCAGTCCTCCTCCTAAAAAGAGCTTTACTTGTCCCTCTGAGCTCTGCGCTTGTGGCCCCATCCCCACCCTTGCTGCTCCCCTTCTGGAGGTGATGGCCGCTGCTCTGTTGGGTTCCCTGAGAAGGCTCCACCCCGCTCTGGGAAGCCTCCACGGACGCGATTCAGTGGAGCTACCTTACCCTTCCAAGGGTTTAAGTGTTCGGTGATGGCTGGTGTGTTGGTGGGGGCATGTTAACCCCCCTCTCACCGGGCAGCGCCTGCTTTCCTTCCCTGGTAAGTAACGGTGGTGTGCTTTGCCTTTGCTTTTCCTTCCCATAGATCCATAAAAAGTTCTGTTGGTCTCGTGCGCAGCCTTGTTTACTGATCGCTTATTGCTCTTTTGCTCACCGTCGGCTGCTTATTTTCTCATCATCTTTACAGAGGAACATGCATCAAACTTTCTTTGACGGCCTCATTTCCTGCCACCAACCATTGGACGTTATTTCCAGAAGAAGCAGAAATGATCGAACTGGAGTTTTATAAAAATAGCGCTCCGTACGTTAACCTTCTCAGTGCCTTTTGGACATACAGTTTCAGCACGGAATATTTTGGATCCACTCCAGCTGTTAAATACACGCCGAACGGTGCCTTTGGGTGCCTTTGGGTTATGCAACGCGTGAGAAGAGGGTCCTTGTTCCGCCTGAGTTGTTGGCTGGTTGGAGGAACGTCTGCTCAGTCCTCTGCAAGTCAGGTCGCTGGTTTTAGCACCCAGCCTTGAGTTACACGAATCTGGGAATTAGCTGGCCTGGGCTCAGTTAATCAGTTCCAAAGCGGGATCGCTAATTGCGGAGCTGCAGCAGCCTGCGGGGGGGGGGGGGGGGGGGGTGTGCGCTGTCTGGAGGCAGGCGGCAGCAGCAGGATGGAGCAGTGTCCTTTTGGCCACCAGCTAACGGTGAGCCCTGCGCTCTGGTGGAATCTGCTTGTGCAAGTTACCAGCCCAGCACTTTTCCCATGAAAAATGTGCGCTTCGGTAAAACAATTAATTCTGTTTTATTTGAACAAAAGCCACAGCAGTTGTGGTGTTCTTAAGCTAAAGAATGAAAAGGGATCTGTGAATGCAGTTTTAGGTGGAAAAAGAGTGCCCTGGGTATGGATTCCAGCAAGGAGAACATCTGCTGATCAGCTGCAATTGGTGTTATACCCTCCTGGAGTTGTTACCCAAACCCTTTTATCTAAACTAGACGTCCTCAGCTGTCACCTGACAGCACGTTTGAGCTGGGGGTTGAGAATTCAGTTTTACACGTCAGTGATGGCTTAGAGGGAGCAGATGGTTCGTGGCACCTTTGGTACCGGTTGGACCCAATGCGTTGGTTTATTCGCGTGTTTACACAATCAAGATAACGATGCCATGGGGTAGTTTATTCCTGTTCATCTATTTCATGTTTAAATAACATTATCTGCTTTAAATATCAAGGTTTGCGTGGGGGTTTTTTGGTGGTTTTTTTTAATTGAACAGGCCTCTCGCTCCTTAATCTCTGGCGATTTTACTGTCGTACCTGAATAAAGCGTCAGAATTAAATTTTAGATATGCGTATTGACAGAAGACAAGAAGGTTGCAGTTATAATTGATTGGTCCAAGCCCACATCACTGGATAATTCTTCACTCCTTCGCACCACTGTTAATTTGGAATAAATTTACAGCAATCAAATGATCTTAATACTTAGCACCCGAGTTAAGATCCTCATGTTCTGCCTGAGCCTTAATTGAACTTAAAAGGCCTAATTCTGCCTCAAATCTATTCTTATTTTTGTTTCAGACCTGGAGTTGAATGTAGAGCTTAAATCTGCAAATGATCCTCCTGTCTACCTAGCAGCTAGTGACAGTTCTCCCGCCCGGTGCCGGCGCAGGAGCAGGCTCAGCCCTTCGGCGGGGGGGGCCCCGGTGCGGCCGTGCCCCCGCGCTGCCTTGGCTCCCAGACCCCTTGAGCATGTGCCCGGACGGACGGGATTCCGTTTTCTGCATGTTGCTTCTATCGCTTCTCATAAGATTTGTTGCAAATAAGCAGTGATTTATTCAGAGAATGTCAGGAGGAAATAAAGCCACAGAAGGTCTCGGAGCTTCAGCCTGCGGTAAATAGCAGGCCGTAACGTATTGAACCAAAAAAACCCAAACCCACAGGAAGAGAGAGAGGAAAAACACATTCCCTGGCTCTGAGCTTGTTTAAATGTGAGTCAGGAGCCCTGTTCAGTCGGGAGTATTTTCTTGGCTTTTCCCTGCGTAAGTAAAGCATCACACCGTGCGCAGTGGCCGCGGGGATACGCAGTAAATCCCACCCTGAACGTCCCTCACCCCCCGCTCCCCTCCCCTGCCGCGGTGCCAGCCCTGCTCGATGCCCGGCTGGAGCGTGATGCTGGGCGTGCAGCGGGGTGCCGCAGCGGGGTGCAGCTCTAGGACACAGCCCGGGGACGCAGCCCTGGGCTGCTCCCAGCTGGGCGGGGGCTGGTGGCCGCGCAGCGCAGGGGATGCAGCGGAGCCCGTGGCCCGCAGGAGCAGCACGGCTTGCACAGAGCAGAGCACGAGCCTCCTGTTAAGACAGAGCAAAAGCGTTTCCCTTTCTGCCCTTTTCAGGTAGTTTTACAGGATCACCCAAAATTTTACCTTGTAAAAAAACTGCATTGCTTTAATAGGAATACGGGCCAGAAGGAATAGCATCGCCTTTGCTGTCTGCATGCACACAAGTGGTGAGATGACTCTTTGGTTGTTTTTTTTTGTAGATCCCTTTTATTTGGGATTGAGAAATGGATGACAAAAAAGGAGTTGGTTTGTCTTCTGACTTCACAGCTGAACTGAAACAGTTTTCCCATAAATTGCAAGGAAATTTTCCTACAGCATGGAGCTACACCGGCGACAGATTCAAACCTAGACCTAGCATGTCTGGCCACTTGTCACTTCTGCTTTAGGCCAGCATCAGAGTTTTACAGCGAGACACCGAGTCTGTGAACAGGCAGGGGCATTCGCACAGAGGCTGGTGCTGGCGGAGCGGGTTCACGCGATGCAGAGCCCGCTCTGCAGCTCCTCCGCCCGTCACCAGTTCTCACCACAAGGCCTCGCTAGCAGGGGAAAAAACCAAACCAACCCAGCCCAAGCTAAGTAGAGGAAGAAAATGTTAATTTGCCATTAAATCAAATTGGGGTTGTGAACAGGTTATCTGTTGTAGATTACAGATAAGAAGCAGGAGGATAAAACTGGAAAGAGGTGACCTGGCAAAGTTTAAAGTTCTTAAACCGCCAATTATCAGTGAAATCTGACTTGGTGTACATGTGACTTGTGCTCAAGTATCATTCTTTATTATGAATTTTGGTGGCTCATCAGCCCACCTTTCCAGTCCAAACTGGGACGCAATGGTGGGCCTTCTCAGCCTGGCTGGCTCCTGGATGGACCAGCCTGGACCACTGATGGAGATGTGTGGACACGGGAGCGCGTGCTGCCGGGGAGGATGCGGCCATGGGGGCTTCACCCCTCCCCCCTCCCCCTCCCATCTGCTTCCCCTGGGACACACCTGCAGCAGACCAGAGACCTTTAATGCCAGGTTGGATGGGGCTTTGGGCACCCTGGGCTGGTGGAGGGTGTCCCTGCCCATGGCAGGGGGTGGCACTGGGTGGGCTGGGAGGTCCATTCTATGACCCTACCCCAGCCACACACTCCCTTTCAGTTCTGTCCGACAAGCAGCTGCGGCAACATCTGCAGCTCTCCAGCCATCCGCCCTCCTGTGGGTGCGGGAGTCCTGGCTCTGTCGCTCGTACCTGGTGCCTACGGGCACGGCCGTTACTAACGTCACCTTTTGCTGAGGCTTTGGCCTGGGGGTGACCCCTCCTGTCCGGTCCTGTCTGCTGCGGTGAAGGTTGTGTGCTGCGGAGGGGAGCGGGGAAGGGCTGGCAGGCAGCCCCGAAAATCGGGGTTTCCACGATGACTGAATCGCAGAAGCAGTAAAAGCCCTTCTCAGCCGAACTTTTGTAACTGTTAAGTAATCACACCAAATAGTCCTTCTTTCTCATTCTCAAATAATAGATTATATTAAAATAATTTCTCTCCGTCATGGATTATAGATGGATGTGGTAGGTGTTCATAATCTATTAAAAATTATTCCAGTTAGAGTAGCATGAAAATATTCAAATTAGATTATTTCAGATCATGTTTTGAAAAACAAGGCAGGCTTTCTTATGATGTCACTAAAAACTATCCCAGCACTGCTGTACAGTACCTGCAGCTCACAGCCAGAAATATGTGTCAAGTCGATACGGAAAGCGTTGTTTTTCAATAGCACAGTAACTGCGCGGCAGGACACCCCGTTCTTACCCCGGCGTCCAGCTCTGGTGAGAAAATCAGTTTTACTGACCTGGGGAATCTCCCCTGCTGAAACTCAGCAGAGTTTGATACCCTGGGGATCCCAATGGACTTCAAATACTGCAGGTAAGGAAAAAAAGTGTCTTAAAAATCAGCCGGCCCCTTTCCTCGCCCGTGCAGAGCGATCCCTTCCTGTGCGTAACCCAGGCTACGCGTAAACGCGCTCACGGCTTCCCACGGCGCTGCTGGAAGGAGGCGACGCGTCCCTGGACAGAGGGGCGTCACCGTGCGTTACGGCAAACTCCCCTGGAGCCGTGGTGCTCGAAAGCATCATAAATACATGTTAGAGAACTACAACAGTTCCTGTCTCTTCTTCCACGGTCTGTAATTAACTGGCCTGATTTGTAGGGATTTTTGCTCCTATTTCTTTCTGATCATTTTGTCGGAGTCGGCACGCCCTCCGCGTGTGCAGCGTTTTTGAGGAGCCACTAATGTTTTCAGGCTGTAAGTAGCTCTGAAGCATTCGCGTTCAGCTCTCTCCCACTTCTACCTCCAGCACATTTGTTTGCTTGTTTTCACTCTGGATTGCTAAGCAGGTGATGGAATAACCACAGAGGCTGTTTCTTGTTCCTTCATTGTTTTCAAAGCAAACACAGGCAGAATGCTGAGACCCTGGAGAAAATACAGCTGAGCTAAATTTTGAAATTGTGAGGTGCTGGCAGCAGCTAGATAATACTCATTAAAACCATCAAGTTGAAGCTCTGAAACCTCTCTTCAGTTTACACAGTAATTTGGCTGGGAGTATGTTCTATGGGAGTTTTTTCCATGGAAACCTGACGTGTAATCCCCCAAACAACTCACTTTGCTCTAATGTATACGGGCTTGGTGTTTAGATCCCGCCCGGCTGTGTTAGTCTGGTTGCCATGGTCCTGTTTTCTTTTTCGTATGGCCTTTGATTAATGCGCTCACCATCGCAAGAAGCTGGAGGAGCGGTATATGAACACGCCATATGGAGCGCGCTGGGTAGAGCTGGGCTTGCTAGATGCAGAAACGCTGCTAATGTCTTCCAAGAAACCCTGGCTGTATAAACAGCCTTGGCCTGTGCTTGTAGAGCATCCCAATCCCCCCCGCACCGCTGCCAAGATTTCTCATCGCAGATTTTGTTTCAGCCACCATCCCCACCCCATCGCTTGGTGCCCTGGTGCACATCCCGCTCCGCAGCGCCAGCCCCTCGCAAACCAAGATCAATGTTGGTCACAACTCACTGCGGGTGGTTGTGCAACACGCGCGTGGCAGGCTCAGACCCGGGTCACCCAAAGCAGAAAGCTGATGGCTTTACCCAGCTCGGGCCCTGGCAGCTTTTTTCTGATATCATCAAGTTTGTTTCACTTTCGCCCTGTAGCCAAGCAAGGTGGCAAATCTTCAGGTGATGCATCCTGGCAAGAGCTGGCTGTCAAGCACAAGAGTCACCCACGAACACAACGCTGGATGAAGCTCAGAAAGCCAGCAAAGCTTCATGGATTATAATTTTGCTCCAGTTTTCTCCCACCATAAAATGCCTTTTCCCTTTTTACCAGTCTCAGCCCATCCAGTTTGCAAAGATGTTGGTTAATTATTATCGTTCCTATCTCACAGAGGGAGAAATTGAGACATGGAGAAGGGGAACCATTGGTCTGGAGGTCACTTAGCGGGCAAGGCAGAATCCCAGGTCAGTCCCCAGTTCTGCTGGGAAAACAAACCCAGAACAAAAGTCTACCTTTACCTTTTGCTCATTAATCTCTGCCATTATCAGCAACTTGCCTGCATCGCCCTCTGGCCCAATAAACTGCTTTTAACTGCTGTATTTATATTGTGGTGGTTCTCAATACTTCTGTTTTCAGCCTTTATTTCAACTCATCTACTGCGGCATTTGCCTCATCAGATGGATGTCGGTAGGGCAGAGGCAGATATATCAGCAAATCATTCGGGGCTTTGCAGGCAGTGGAAATAAACAGGCTCTATGAGGCTCTCTGCTTATCTCAAAGCAGAATACCGTAAGGAGTCGGATGAGTCAGCCCCCTTGGCCGTAAGGGCGAGCCGGGGTGACTCAGACGCGCGCAGGAGACCTTGCGAGGTGGACCCTTCCCGCGGCAGGAGGTTTGCAGATGGCTGGCTGGCAAGGCTGGCGCTCGTACAGCGCTCGTCCCGTTTTCCTCGCGCGGGGGTGGGGGGATCTCCTGTGCAACGCGGCATCTTCAGCGACAGCGGGCAGTCGAGGGTGGGCGGGGGCCTGGTGCTTGGTGCGATGTGGAGGTTGGGCAGTGGCGTGTTGTGACAAGGCCATGGGGGTTTCCCTAAACCTCCTGGTGTCGGGCATGAGCGCGTCAGAGCATCCCTCACCTCGAATCTGTATTTCACCTAGGAGATGTAGCACCAAGAATAAACCTTCTTCCCAAAGTCACCTTTGGCCCTACTTTCTAGCCAAAATATCCTGAAAATTTAAAATATGGGGTTAATAAGGGAAGGAAGCAGAGCAAATATAACCCGGCCTCCGAACCCGTGGGTCACAGAGGC
>VWZZ01000502.1:468786-523007 GCA_013399095.1 Psophia crepitans
GCAGACAGGGTGCTGGGTGCAGGTAAGGGCTTCTCTGGGGGAGCTGGGGCAGGCGCTGCGTGGGGAGGTGTGTAAGGGTGGGGAGGGGGGGCTCCTTAGGGACCGTGCAATAGTTATTACAACCCCCAAACTTGGTGGGCTGACAATTGACCTGCTCCATCTGCTTCTCTGGCTCCCTTTTGCCCCTCTGTGTGGTGGTGCTGTGCGTGCCTGGGTTCCTGTAGCTGATGTCCTGGCTCTTGGGTTTGCTATTGCTGGCCATGTGCAACACAAACATTCGGCACTGGTGCTGGAGGAGCCCTGGAGCAGCAGTCCGTATGTCCCCTTTGGGGCACGGGAGTGCTCAGGGCTCTGCTGTGCACTGGCAGGAACAACAAACTCATTTCAGTATATACTGTGCAGTAAAATACTTTGTGTTGTTATGGCAACTGAAATTCTAAAAATAACCCAAGGAAAAAGAAATGATGTACATCAAAATGACCACGTTTTATTTCAATTACGAGGGTTCTGTAAAATACTTTCTGTGCAAAGAATTCTGAAGTTTATTTCTAAGTTTTTCTCCTCTTTGCAACTTCCAGCCTGGAAGGAGTCAGGTACCACAAAAATGTTTGCGGGAGCTGCCAGGGGACGGCTCCACCGTGCCTCTGTCTGCAGCAGCTCAGCCCTGGTGGCAGCTGCCACACCGGAATATAACAGGTAGAAACTACAGCTGGTGGGGGTTCCTGCTCAGAACATGAATGTATACTCATAAAACCCCATTTGAGGGAGAAGAAGGTGGAGCTGCTTCTTTGGGGTAGCTTAAAAATCTTTCTGAGAAAATGTTCCTGTTGGAGTTTGTGGTGCCACCAGGGCAGCACCGGCGGCGGCGCGAGGGTTATATCCCAGGCGGCACGGCTGGCTGTCGTATAGGCGAGTAGTATCGATAACTGGGCTAATCCTAGCAGTCGTACCTTGGTATTGTGAACAAGTGACTGTACAGGTCATCTTCACCCCGTTGCATTGTTCTGCGTGCGCTGTTTGTCCGGAACTGGCTGCCGACCCCGGTAACACAGGTCAGGAGCTTTTACTTTTTTGCTTCTTTCACCGTTTCTGCATTTTGAAAGACAGTTCTCAAAACTGAGTCTGTTCTCTTAATAATGATAAACTTTTCCTTGCTTTGGTGGACTCACTAAATATAGCTGGTTCACAGAGCGAAATCCTGCGGCTCTGCCTTACGCGGGAGCCCGCTGTTCTTGCCGCTGGGGGCTGCTTGGGAACTAATGTTTGAGTTGCAAAGAACAGTGAACTTAAGTCATTCTTGGAACGACTGCAGAAATGAGGTTTATTATGTCAAAATCCAAGCTGCAGCTGCAATCCTTTTATTAATCATAATTAAACTTTCATGGAGTTGCTCATGAATGTGCTAGCTGGGCCGGGCAAGCCCGCTCCCTTCTGCGGCATCGGCCTGACTGAGCGACCCAGCCCTCACCAGGGAGGTGGGCTGCAGGGAGGGTGTTTGCTTACAGCAAACTCATGCTGAGAAATGGGGTTTCCACTCTTATCCCTGCGGACTGCAGGGACCCAGGTGGAAATCCCGGGGTCGGTGCTGTTCCCGCTGGCTGAGAGCGGCAGCTCCCCGCTGCGGGACACGGCTCTGCCCCTTCCTGTGCCCACACGTGTGCTGGGGTTTGGCCCTCAATGTTTTGCTGTGCTTGGAGAGGACTATTTCAGGTGTTTTGCCTGCCTTACCTGTAGATCCTTGAGATGGGAAGTAGCACCCTCCTCTGGATGGCAGCACATCACCTGGGCTCCCTGGAGAGGTTTCCCTGGGTTTCACCTCTGCCCTTTCTTGGGGACTTGGTGCACAAAGGAGAGAGGGGCCGAGTGCTGCTGCTGGGGCTTCTTGACCTGTGATGCTGTGGTGAAGCATCTCTGTAACCTCGTAGGTGGAGTGAGAGGCAGCGGACCCTGCTCAGCAGCGGGATTTCCCCCTCGGAGCCAGTGCCTGCCAGCGGGGTGGGGTGCTACGGCTGCTCATCCAGCACTCGCTGCCTGCGTGGAAGTCAGGAAAACCTGCACCCTTCCCGCTGATAGTGTGTGCAGAGGAAAAGGGGGGGTCAGGGTCCCTCACTGGGAGCAGAACTCAGGAGGGAGGTTTTGGGTGCTCGGAGCAATGCCTGCAGGGGCACTCAGCATGGGGGTGTGTGCAGTGCTTCCCCTCTGCTGCCTTTATCCCCCCTCAAGCCTGGGGGCAGGAACGTGCACCCCCTTGGCACAGTTGGGGTTGAGGTGGGGACGGCTTCAGGCATGCTGGTCGCTTCTCCTACAGCTGGGTCAGTCCTGCATCGCTGCTGAAAGACAAACATCTGGAGAAGGGGCCACAGAAAGGAAACGTTCCTTGATTCAGAGGGAGAGCTGAGTGTCAGCTAAATAGTATGTGTGTATGAAAAGCGGCATTTAATTAAATAAAGATAATGTAAATAGAAGTATGCGTTAGCTTAATGTGTGCCATAGAATGAAGGCACTTCCAAAGAGCAGGGAGGGGTGAAGCTGTGCACGCGGGTTTAGGTCCCGTATCCTGCCTTCAGCAGGAACAAATTAACTGCCAGAGCCATGCTGTTTCTCTTTATACGTATAGACATATAAATAGGGTGCATGTGTGTTTACTGTGCACTGTAATTTCTTAGGTGCTATAAATTTCATGCCTCTTCCAAATATTTGAGCACTACTCTGACCTTTTAACCAAAACACGAAAAGTAAACTGTATGAAATCTATATGTACAGTGGTTGTCATTGAAAGCTAACATTTACCCATAGTCATTACTGTTTATATTGCAACAGCATGAAAAATTGCAAATATGGAGGAGAGAGACTGCTCCTGATGGGAAGTGCTTTGAATCGGAGCAGCGACGGCCTGAGAGCGGTGCTGTGCTTGCAGGAGTCGGGCTTTTTCCACCATCTCTGAGCATTCTCCTTGTACGTCTTGTCTCAAGGACCCCCTCCTGGATTTGGGCTTTGATTCGTGTTTTGTTAAGGAACGTTAAGCCGTCACTGATGCTGCATCTGCTGGATTGTTCTTCTGGGACTGCAGCAAATGGCTGGTGGCTGTAGTTGTTTCCCTCGTTACGGTGGGATGTGGCGTTCCGGGGTAACAGACAGTACAACTCGTGGTTTCTGCACGAGGTTCTGAAGTCACTGGTGGAGGTTCCACAGTTATTGCACCATTGCTCTGTTTGTCTTCATCCCACTCCTCTATTTTCTATTGCTGTCTCGGGGTGAAAGGGCCTCAGAGAGCTGATGGCTGGATGGGGGCAGCTCCGCTGGCCCTGCTCCCGGCAGCCTGGCGTCCGGCGGGGGCCAGCAGCGGCGCAGCAAACCCCGTCTGATGGAGGCTGCCCACAGCAGAGCTGTCAAAGGCTGTTGGAGATGGCTTGTGTACCTGAGCTGGCTTGGGGGGGGCATGGGCTGCTTTCAGCAATTCAGACAAGGGCGGCTGCTTGTTGAAGGAGGCCAGTAAAGGGGAGTGGGCATGGGGTGGGCTGTGCAGGAGGCATTGCAGTGGGGTGTTTTCTTTCCCAACACCGTGTGGTTCCTGTTCTTTATCCTTCATGAAGAGCAGCAGTGTCTGTGGGGGCAATGCGAGCTTGTGCATAGGAGTGGGCACAGGCACCCCAACTCAGTTGCTGAAGCCCAAGTTAAGGACTTTGGGAGAGGTGAGAGCTGCCCCTGGATTTTTGGGGCTGCTGTTGAATGGGAAACCCAAACCCACTGGAGAGTCTGAGCACCCTGAGAGAATCCGGCCTGATGCCAGCAAACTCCTCTGTGCTCCCAGCACTGGCTACTGGGCAGCCTGGGGGATGACAGGTCTGATTCCCCAGTGTAAAAAAACAGGGAATTATTGTCCATCTCATATCTACGTGCTGGGAGTTTGGGCTATCCTAAAGTAAAACTCCAAGGTGTTCCACTTGACATGTCAAAGCTTTTACAACTGTCTGTGGCAATACAGGCATCTGCAGCTTCACTTTTACATGAGCAGTCTGTGTGCAGAAGGAGCTTGCCACCTTTCCTGGATGACAGGTAAGATGTATGGCATGATTTGTGAAGCAAGCTACTTCTCAGGGTCTCCAACCTTCTGTTTCAGCTGTAAGACTCTTTTTTCTCTAATAGCTTTACTCCGTTAAGAGACTGGTAATAAATGCCAGCCCTTAGCTTATAGAACTGTCTAGAGTTAATTTTAAGAGGAAGTAACATAAGATATAGGCACTTGATGCACCAAAAAGAGGTCAATACTGTAGTGGTCTCTATCTGCTTTGTGGTGCTGTGTAGCTACATAAACATCCAGGGAAACGGTCGAGTGCCACAGCTCTAAGCCAGTGTGGCACTGCGTGCTGCGTCGCAACGTTTGCGTTTTATGCTGAACCAAGAGGCTGCCTGAACTATTGCCCTATTTACTCCATCAGTCTTTTCTACTGAGAGTGTTTGCTCTCTGGAGCAAGGCTTGTGTCTCCATACGGTGACCCCTCTCTCCTCAAGTGCCCTTGCTGGACAGTAATACACACATTGGAATACAGAAACCCAGCTGGATTTAGAATGAACGTTTAGTACAAATATGATGTTACCTGTGCGACTCCTTTGAAAGCCAGCAGCCTGCCGGATGGAGCGTCGCTATTTAGCAAACAAATGTGCTACTGGAACTGCCAGGGAAGGCTCTGTGGTACTGAAGAGTTCGTGTACGTGAAGGCAAAGCTGCAACCACTGAAACGTGGGGCGGCGGAGGCTGCGGAAGCTGCGCATCCAGGTGTTGCAACTGGTTGCTGTTCTGATAGCGGGTTGCTGTCATTGCCACCCGTGACACGGCCAGGGCTGGGAAAGGAGAGCGGCAGCATTTGTGCTCAGCCGTGTTTTACGTAGGCGGGGCTGATGTACCCTGTAGCCTGGGCTGTGTTTCTATGAAGTTCGGTGTATTCGTCTAAATATATTCACATCTCTTTAGTAAGTTCTGCGTCCTTTAACTTGCATGGTGTCCTCTTGCTAGATGGCTTGCTGAGAATGCCATGTAAACAAAATTATTAAACATACCTGAAACAAAGGGAATCGCTGTTGCCTGAGCAGGGAGAGGTGCTGTCCATCCGCTCCAGCCTCGTTGGAGAATGAGCAGCACAATCCCACTGGTTTTATATTGATTTCAAAATAATGTTGGCCGCCTTTATGCCTGATCTGGATGGACTCAGCAAGACTTATTTTCCACATGAGAGGGTTTTCTGCCTCTCACAGCTTGGGGAGGAAGTTTGGACTGTTACAGATATGCTCAGCTGTGTGGGAGAGGCGGGGAGGGATGATGCTGTCAGGTCTTAAAGCTTTTGGGAGAATATGGAAGAGCAGCCTGCAGTTACCAACACTTGAGGGAACATATGATAGGAGTCATTGTGTTTCTAATTACCACAGTAATCACAACATTTATTTTGAGTATGGCAGTGCCTGGAAAATTTTGAAGGTCTTTTTTCCATTGGAAAATATTAATTTATAAACCAAAACCTATTCACAAAAGGATATGTTTCTTCCAAGTCTTCTAATTTAAGCTCTTAGAGAACCTTTTTCAAAATGACCTGTTAGGCTGGAAGTTCTGTTTTGTTTGAAATCATAGTTAGCTTGCACTGGAAAAAAAGGTAAAAGGAAAAGGTTGCAGCTGAAGTGAAGCATTTAAAATGTTTGCAGTGAGACACTTTGAGTTCCCCTCCTAGCCCACCCACTGGAAAAAGCAGACCGACTCTTTTCACAGTGATGCTATATAACCCATCACTTGGCCTTTACAAAACCGCTCCAGATATTTGCTTAGCACAAGGTTTTGTAGGTGCTATCGTATTTCTGGAACTGGAGCACGCCCACGAGCGCTCTGGGAGCTGCGGCACTTCGCTGCCCACGGCTGGTCCGGGCTTCCCTCCATCGGCTTCGGCTGCTGCGGCGTTCCAGCGGCTGGCAGCGAGCTGGCTGGTAGGAGCGCTCCCTGGGACCTGCTTTTCCGTGAACATCCTCTCCTGAACAGCTCCGCGCGCCCTGTGTGCTGTGGGCAAACTGTGTTTGATGTATCTCCTTTCCCTCCCTGAAACGAAAGAAATTATATTAGATTGAGAACATTTAATAGGCTTTAAATTAGACGTTCGACACATTTAAAAAAAGACAGGACATCTATATAGACAGCTGTGGGAGGAAAAAAGATTAGCTTTCCTGTCAAGTGGGAGTAGATTCAAGTCAGGCCAGGACTATCCATACGCTGTACTCACAGCAGTGCTTGGAAGACTGCGGGCATTCCTAACTATACCTTGTTTTCCTTGGACATTTAGTTGGCTAAATCTCTACTAACTGTTGGACAAAATCCTGATTTTTCTTAACTTAATGGAAATTTGCATGTGCTTAGTTGTTGGGTTTGCCCTTCTTTTCTGTTGCAAGTTTGCTTTTTAACCATTTTTCTTAACTGCTGCACTTTTGCAGGCTGGCATTAAGCACCCTGCAGACCTGAGGTCGCTAAAAAACTGTAAATAAATGTAAGAGTTTGGAAACTTGTTACTTCATTGTTCTCCAACTTCCTCCTCACCACTACTTATTCCCAGTTTTCCTGTACTCCTCATACCACTAAGTCTGTTTAAATAAGATCCATGTGCTGAGTGAAGGGAGAAGAGCTTGTGGACTGTGAAGAAAATGTTCACTGAGTGCTACAACACAGCTTACTCAAAGATCAGGGATCACACAGCTGTTCCTCTGCAGTCGGTAGGAGAGGCTCTGCACCCCCCAGCTCACAGATAACGAGAAAGGGATGGATTATTGTAAGGTATTTACAGACCTCTCTTGCTCTCTCCCTTTCATAGTATGAAACGTCCATGCAGCAGGATGAATGCAGTCCGTCTGTAAAGAGCTGCCAGCATGCAAATGAAGTTGCTCTTTAGCAATAATTGAAACCATTGTCTGGATGTTTAACTTTCACTGACTGCTGGCCCAGAAGGGCCCGTGCTGTGAGGGCTGTGACAAACATGCTGGTACTGAGCAGAGCGTCACGGGTCTGGGGTACCTTGGCCAGGAAGGCTCAGGCTTTGATTTTTAACATCCTGAGCATCTTGCTTCAGTTAAGGAAAAAAAAGAATGGTGGTCTTGATCTGAAACAAGCTTTTCTGTGTTGCTGCAAACATCTGCCAGCTCTGTAGGCCCCAAGGGATGATTCTCTGGCAACGCTTTAAGCTTTTTGGACATGCTGAAGTCGGACAGCTTTGGGACAGAGGGGCATCAGAGCTGCCCTTGTAAACAGGACGTAATACCTTGGCCTTACTGAGGTGAACAGCATGAGAACGTTTTGTGATCCTACAACAGTTGTGTTTGCACACGTGTAACTTGTCTCTCAAGGTGTGGTTTGACTTCACAACTAAGCCCATCCAAGAAGTTGAGTTGCCATCAGAAGACTACCTTCCAGCTCCAGCCTCCCCCTCTGGGCAGTGTTGTGTTGCCTCTTTCCTCAGGCCAGCCCTCGCTGTGAGCTGCAGCAAGCCTTGCAGGGATGGCGCAGGGACAGCCACTGCAGCGTCAGTGGGATGAGGAGGAGGAAGGTGCTGCTGTGTACTTCACTTCCATGTGGCTCATCAGTGTTCCTCCTTGCTCAGCTCCATTTACTGTGACTGTTGCAAGTGATTAAAGCTATAGTGGGCCTTGGAGTGATGGAAATCTTTATAAAAGATGAGAATCTTTGCAGCAGTGGCTGTGTCCGGGTGCCAAACTTGGTCTGAAGATGGTTTGTAGCGTTCGTTGCCCAGCTCTCACTGATGAGCTGGCGATGCTGCTGCAGCCTGCGCAGACTTAGTGCCTGGTGCTGGCTGGGGAGAGCGGGGAAATGCTCAGAGGTGGCAGGAGGGTACAAATTAAAGGAGCAGGTCAAACACAGTGATAGCAAAACAAGCCTCTGTTGTTATTAGTAAAGATTGTTTTAAAGCTGATAACAAACAAATCAAGTTGTGCTGAACATAATTATGAAGTGCCAGAGGTTAATTATCAATACTCTCTGCTCCTTGACAATGGATTTTTCACTGCTATTCAGTGAAACAGCTTTGCTTATCTGGGGATTCTTTGTTTGATGAAATGCTTGCTTTCCCAGCTGGCTGTTCAGCGTGCTGGGCTGCCACCAGCACCGCTACCCTGTGTGTCCCTTGGTCACTTGGCTGACCTCAGTGATGGTACCTTTCACTTTCAAACTAGTCTCCCAGGACTGTTAACTACTTTTGAAGCAGTTCCCTGGAGAGGTACCCCATGTGTGCTAAATCTTCACTTAAGGGTGGTGTGGGGTTTTGTTTGTTTGTTGCCAGAACTTCGCCTCGAGCCTTAGTGGTGGCTGCCTCCTCAAACCATTAGGTTGTCAAGCTGTTTGAAATTGCAGTGGCCAGCTGTGTGGCCAAGCCCTGAGGGCTTCTGAGGCTGATGCCTTCTTGGGGAGGGTGGTAAGGGATTGCTCTCCTAGTGTGGCCAGTTTGTACAGGAAGCCATGGAGAGACTTAGTTGCATGGATGTTCAGGAGATGGTTGTCCTCTGGATGCTGAGCTGGAGGAAGAGATGTCTGGGATATGGAGAGGGTGGAGAAGCACATGAGTGTTGGAAAACACTGAAGCCCTCCTTTTCTGAGGCTTCTGCTCTTAATAGTGCAGCTGATTTGAACAAGGCGAGAAGACCCACCAAAGAAGCTGTCTGCTCCTGGGTCGTATGGCTTTATGGATTTGTCTGGGGTTTCATTCCCTTGTGGGGTGAGTCATGATGCAGTTGGCAGCTGCTTAGCACGGCTGCATTTGCTTTGTAGTTCTCTGAGAAACACCTCAGGAAGCAGATCTCTGCTGTGGCTCCTCGCTTTATCCCGCCCAGGTTTGAGTTACCATTTACCCTGTGGCAGGGTGAGGTCTTTTTCTTGTCATCTTCAGAAGACTTTTTTTAAGTTGGGAAGGAGATGGCAAAGCTTTAAGTGTCTTCACATGACTTGTACTTCAAGTCAGAAAGACTAAGGGATATCAGAAAACTTTTGAGCTGTGTACTGCATATTAAATGTGCACCAAATAAACACTGGCTTCCACTTGTTAAAATGGAGACGTAAAGACATTGATTAATTGCAACAGTAGATTGGGCTTCTGTGTGAATTGTGGTTTGTGGCTAAGATTAAAAAAGGCTTGGGAGTGAGAGGTCACATTTAAAGATAATATTAAGATGCCAAAGGAAACTTTAAAGAAATCCCACTGCACACCTTCAGACCTGTTAGCAAAGGGCACAGCCCATCCTCTTCTCCCCATCTCACTCCTTCCCCAGAACAGGGGACACCTGCTGCTGTGTGTAAGATAAAGTTCTGGGTTAAAAGGCGATACCAGGTAAGTAGGTTTGCTTCTGATGGTGGTAACTTTCTGATGAGTTACCCTGAAAACGCAGAGCATGGGTGTTTAACGTGCCCTTGGAGAAGTGGCAGCCTGTAGCTTGGGCTGTGCAGCGCTTGAGGACCTTCCAGAACAGTGTAGGCTTTGTACAGTAGATGAGTTTTGCTTACAGGGAACTGGGCACAGAATGACCCGAGGCGGTACGCAGCCTCGGAAAGAACTGGAGTCGCACAGCAACAGCTGAACAAAAGCACAAACTCCATGCAACAGAAACAAGAGATCTGGGAGGAAAAGTTAATGCAGCCAAGCTATAGAAATAGATCACAGGCAGTCTGAAGTCTACACCAGCTAGTAAGGAAAGCTTTGGTCCTAGTCCATAAGCACATTAAAAATATGAGATGGCAGGGTTTACTGAAACAAACACAAACCATTTGTTGATGTTGGCAAAGGCCGTGTCCTTCAGGAACAGGGATTTCTCTAGCTGCAAATTCACGGCTTCCAAATTGAACACAGAGCTAGGAGAGATGTGGTAGCTGTAGACCCTTCTAGAAGAATAGACAGGCTTTAAAAAGAAGAGAAGAAAATGCCACTTCCCTGGGCCAGCCCTGGGTGCGCTGAGGGGGAGATGCCGATGCTGACTGCCAGAGCCCCGCTGAGCTTCAGCCTCCGAGCTGCTGCCAGACTCAGAGGGGAGAATGCAGCTTCTAAGTGAAATGGATTAAACACTTTCCCTTTGAGGTCTGAGTCACATCTTTACCTCCCGCTTTACTTGCCTGACTTCCTGGTGCTGTCCCAGAGCGACAGAGTTATACTGGCCTCTGTTCAGAGCGGGCTGTAAAACTGCAGCTCAAGCATCTGCTCCAAACCAGCACGGCAGGGACCGGCGGGGGATCCGGGTGGCCAAACACTGGAGTTACCAGAATGATGTTTCTCTCCACAAGTCGCTGCCACTGTAAGCTGATGTCATGCTGTCTGGTGGGAGAGGTCAGCAGGGATGACACGTGGGACGGTGCACGTCCCTGCAGTGGCGTGACCCGAGCTGCTCTGCCTGGCAGCCATACAGTGCGGTCCCATCAGTAGGGGCTTGTGCAGGAGCTGCTCCTGGTCTCCAATAATGATTTATTTTAAAACAAACAAATAAAAATCAGTGCAGCACTCATCTCTCACCTGGTGAGGGTTCTGCAGATTTCCAGTGTTCAGTGGAGCCCTGCCAGTTGACCCGCAGCCACCATCTTTCCAACCTACGTGTTGGTCTGCAATTTGTTGCATCAGTGTATGGGGCCAGGTTTGTCAGAGGGATCAGACAATGCACGACTCGAAACAACTTGTTACGACAACGATGTGTAAAAAAATGCTGTCTTGGAACAGTGAGTATAAGCCCATTTCAAACAGTTTAGTGAGAAACACATGAGGCAGCTCTTCTTGCCAGTTCATGGAGCGCCTCTCGGCTGGTCCCTGTATCATTCAGTGTGCTGAGCTGCCAACTGGCTCTCAACGGGGTGAACAGGGGGGTTCAGCTTTCCTCCAGTGCTGTGCTCTAGTTCCTCTCTATCATGCTCCTAACAGCTATGGACCTTTGTTTTTGGATGACTCTGTGCTTAGCTGCTCCTCTAATTTTGCCTGGTTTTCCCTGTTTCTAGTATACCAGAAATTTATTGTCTTTATTTGATTGCTGTTGCATAGAACTTCATCCGAGGCAGTGGATGCTTTGGGTCAGACTTCCATCCTTGCTGTCTGGAAATCCTTGAAGCTTGTCATTTAAGGAGCACCGCCTTATGGTAAATAAGCCTTTTCTCTGTAAGGAAAAACATGCCATGTAATTCTTTTCTTCCTCTCCCCTCTGCTCCAGCTGTTGAGTTTTACAGCTATAGATTCACCCGCTGTATGTAGAGCTGCTGTCTTCTGTTGTCTGTAACATGCCAGAAGAAAGCCAATCGGCCTGAAGGATAACGTACCTGAGAAATACTACAGATGTGTCGTGGCAAGCTGTCAAGAGTGCTGGCCAGTGCTGTGTTTGAAACTAATGAAGAATAGGCAGGAGTACATTTTGTGCATGTAGTGTCTGCTGATGACTCAATATTTCAGCTAAACATATTTACCTGAATATTCATAGTCACTTAGGAGGTGGTTGCATCTCCTGAGCTCAGCTAATCATATAAATTCTGTTAACTACACCGCTTTTCTCCAACCCACAGTACTGCTACCTGCAAGCTATTTACTGTGTGTCCTTTAACTTCCAAAACAACAGCAGCAAACCCCCACCCAAACCAAACAACCAGAGGCACCTCAGCTGGCTGCAGCGGGAGGCAGGGGCTGACCCAGGGGCCCGCCACTGATCCACCATGTCCCCCTCAGGGGACACCATCCTGTGCGGGGACCCGGGGCCCAGGGCGCGTGCAGCCTGCTGCTTGGGCACCCAAGCCAGACCGGGTACCTCTGATGGAGGTGCGTGGTTTATCTCATTGCAAGGAGGTTGCAGTCACCCTCCGCATCGGCATGAGGTATGGGGACTGGGGGGAAGGGAAAGCTGCTGGAGGAGGAATGGTTCGGCTGGGGGCAGAGCTGCGTCTGGAGTGCTGGCTGCAAGACCAGGGGAAAGTGGACCAGGCTTATTTTTAAATCATGAGAGAATGCCTATCTCTGAGCATTTTCCCCAAAAGCAACAACAAATCGTTCTGGGCTGTGTCTCCAGGCGCGGCAGGTATTTGTACAACACGGACCCGAAGAGCCGGCGGTTGTACGGCCGGTGTCGGCACAGCCCTGGGGTATGACGTGGGGCGGGTAAAAGCCCCTTTGTCTGATCTAAACGCTGCCTGGAAAAAGTGAGGAAGATGCTACGTTCTCCTGAGGCTGCGAACGCGTCTGACAAAGACCCAGCAGCCGGGGTGAGGTGCCCCTTTCCCAGCAGAGGCGACAAATCCCATTTCATGCCCGAGGTCCCAGGCGGGGAAGCGGGGAGGGCAGGACTGCCCGGCAGCAGGAGCACGCCGCAAGGCAGCGAGGTCGAGACAAAGCTGGTTACTGCGTTTTCCCCTCTAGGAGGTTTTATCAGGGAACAGATGGTGCTAAAATGTGGTTGAATCTCAATGTCACCTTAGTTAATCCTCTGCGAAGTTTTGAGGTTTCTCTGAAAGCTGTGGCTGCCAACTTCAGCCGCTGCACTGAGTACGTCCTAGTTTGGCAAGAGGTCCCTTGAATAAGAAAGCCAGGAGTCATTACGGGGGTTTTACAATAACAAACATAAGTCCTGAGGTCTGGTAGGAATGTATTTGTATTTTAAAGGGAATTGAAGTTCTTCAGACAGCAAGAAGAAAAGTAAGGTTAGAAATTAAAAAGAAAAAGGCAAAAAAAATTCCTCACACTGAACTTTTCCTTTCACTGATTAATTAGCTGTAAGATTACAAAAGAATCAGAGACCTCGCTGAAGAGCGTGCTGTGGGGAAAGCTGCCATCCTCCAGTGGGAGCAGCCAGCGGTGCATCGGCTGCGGAAGGGGCAGGAGCCTTCAAGGCTGGCTGCTGCAAGGGTCTCGCGCAGGAACAGCCACCTAGAGAAGCTGTTGGCTGCAAAAGGCCGGCCGGGTGTTCTGACACTTGAATGACTTCAATGTCACGTGCACTGACTGCAAAACAGCCTTCCATAGATTCCTGTTGATTGCATATCTGCCTACAGTTCATCACTTTAATGAAAACAGCTAACTAGGCAATAATGGCGTTGGCTTCTGCAGCCATTGTGAGAGGCTGTTGGCTGCCCACACCGGTGGGCAGAGCGGTTCCTGTGAGCGCAGCGGGGACTGCCCCTTAGGGGATGGCTTTAAATAACAAATGTGGTGTTTGGGGGGGACTGGTGGTGTTGCCTGATGTTCAGCTGCTTTCACTGGCTGATACCACCAGCGACCTGTGTGGTGAGCCCTTCTGCCGGCCCCACAGCCCGTCCTGGAGGGCTTGGCCACCAGCAATGGGTAAGCGGAGCCACTGGCCGGGGGCTGAGCGTGGTGGCAAAAAGTTGTGCTCCAGGGGCTGTCGGTGTGCTGGATAAAGCTGTGTCCAGGCACACAGAGAACGGGATAAGTGCGCCTCTTGCTTCTGCCGGGCTGTTCTGTTCTCTTTGGTGAAGTGCATTTGACCCAGAACGTCATCTGTGTCTGCACAGCCTTTGTGCTTCCCGTGGCCGGTGCCAGACAAGGCTCTGGGATGCATTAATGAAGAATGCTGACTTGGTAATGGGAAAATGTGGTCAGTAAGTGAAATCTTCCATCAAAAAAACTAATAGCATGTTCATAATGAATCATGGGAACGTTTATGTTCAGCGTCAGATGAGGTGTTGCCCGGGAATTCTGCTGTAAAATCTACCTTACTATCCAACGATGACATACAGGAAGACTTCAGGATGTTTGCTGGGAGGTAATAGAAGGTTACTGTGTATTGCCGCTGTTTTGAGGATTTCCTGACCCAGCCTTGTTCCAGTGGACACTTCACAACCGCGTTTGAAGAGTATTTCCAAAGCTGTCAGTCTGCGCGCCTGCTGTCGTGCAGAACTTCAGCCTACAGATCAAGATACGACGGGTTCCGCAGATGCAGTTACTGTCTTCAGGTTCGTCTAGGCAGATGAGCCAAGGGTTTTATTGTTTTCTGGGACATCTTCAGGAAAACACTTAAACTTTTACGAAAGGCAGAGAGGGGAAGGAGCTGCATACAGCCGTAGCTTGGTGCTCAGGACCTGCGGGTGTTCCTTCACGTAACTGGCAGGTGTGACCGCGCAGCAAAGCCAGCTTCGCCGTGCGAAGGTTTCGGTTGCAACCATCCTTCGCCACTACTTTTCATTTATATTGTGCTGCTAGATATAATTCATAGAATAAGAAATCTATAGGTAAATGAGAGTTGGGTTTCTCTTGCAATAGCAGCAGGGGTTTTAGTTGGAGGTGCTGGATATGGGGGGGCAGAATAATTCAATCTCCAGAACATCCATTTGCATTAATTGCTTGTACAGCAGGTATCAGATTCTTCCTGCCTAGACCATCCTACAAAGACAGATTTTCTTGGCTCAGGAACAGGTGCTTCTATATAAGTGCTGAGACTTTCCTAGAATTTTAAAAACAAAACCGAGGAGCTGTCAAAATAAACAATAATGCCAGCGTTTAAACCCGTGTGTTCGGCGCTTGAATAGGAGCTGATTTCCATTGGTGCGGCGGACTGCTATCATCCCAGCTGGACTTCAGGCCCTCCCAAACCTCGAAATTAAAGGGGATAATCTTATGTTCCTCCTTATGTTCCTTCTGCTATCTTCCTTCTATAGTTAAAAGCTCTGAAAATCTGTGCAGTTTATGTAACTAAAGATTCTTTAACTCTTTGATTTTTAAATTATTTTGGTTTTAAGTCCTTGCTTTCCAATAGCTTCATCCCAATAACTGCTAAGGAAAATCATGTTGTGGTCGATACAAAACTGCTTTACAGCCGTGCAGAACTGGAACACACTGTCCGTGCCCTGTCTGCCTTAGTGGTGCTGCTTGTGAAGCCCCACAAATAACCAAATGCAACTAAAATGCTGCAAAGTGCTTCTACCATGTCTGAACTTGTGACAGCATGTGAAAGTATTTTCCTTTGCCTTAGTGAGTAGTGTCAAGCACTGATGCTCATTCTCCATGATTAAACTTGGGTGGATACTGTAATAATCCGTGTAGAAGAATATGTGGTGGATGCGTGCTGCGGGGAGGATGGAGATGACTAAATGGCCGTGATAATGATCTGTAAAGTGTCAGGGCATAGAAAACAACAAAAATAGAGGCAAAAGAGAGGGAGAATGTGATTTCAGTTGTATTGGCCCACTACCAGACAAGTGACAAAGAACTGTGTGGGGCATCGCAGTCCAGCTTGTAAAACATGAGAACATATTGCGGAGATGTTATTTTCCACTCCAGCTCGGCAGCTGCCCCGTGACCCCAGGCAGTTCCCTTCAAATCTGTGCTCTGTCCCCTGCTTGGCTCATCTCTTGCAAACACTTGGTTTCTTTCTGTATCTGCTTCGGCGTGACTTGACACATGGGGTTTTGTCTTTATTGAGGTCTACAAATGTTGCTAGAAGTAAAACTTAACCTTAATCTCATCTTCTGTGTAATACCTACCCCCAATTAACTTCAGCAGGGCAGTCTGTCTAATTGAGGAAGTGGCTAGTCGGGCTGAGGTATGTCTATGGGCTGGATGGGGCGACTCCTGAACCTGGCTAACCCGATCACTGTGCTGGTGGAGAGGGGCTGGTTACTGGACAGGCCAAGGGGAAGGGCCTGAAGCTGCAGGAGGGGAGCTGGAGCTGAGCTGGGAGGCAGCAATCCTTCCCTGGGAGGGTGCTGAGGCCCTGGCTCCCTGGCAGTGCCCAAGGCCAGGTTGGATGGGGCTTTGGGCAGCCTGGGCTGGTGGGGGTGTCCCTTCCCACCCAAACTGCTCTATGGTTCTATAATAATACAGTGGTGCACTGTTCACAGCAGGTTGTATAATTGCTTGAGGAGTTTCTGTGAGGAGGAATTGAAGCAGGTGATGTACACGGGTATTTCAGGTTTGTGTCATGGCTGATTGATGGGTACTGACATCCTTGACCACCCCTTCTTTGCTGTCTGTTCCTAAGCTGGTGGAACTGAGTTCAATTTGAATGCAGACAGAGCACAACAGGCTTGGACAGATTTCTACAGTTGTGGAAGGTGCAAAATCATCTTTGATCATGAATCCGAGGCATCCTGGTTGTGTGTGCTGCCATCACCTAGTTCTGCCTGAATGATTGCGTTTGTCCTCCTCAGTTCCAGCCAAGCTTGTCTTCACTGGAGCTGTTCTTGAGTCACTTTGAGAATTGAGAACACTTGCAGCCAGCTAAGATGCTGTGATGTTAAACGTGAACAGGCACCAAGTATTGTGTTGCCGTGACGGCTGGCTGTTCCCTTCTGGGCACAGGGGATGTGGGTACAGCCCGGCGGTAGCGATGGCTGTAGGTGAGCGCAATGGGTGGAAGAGGCTTCACTCAGCACTAATGTGAAATCATAGAATCCCTAAGGTTGGAAAGGACCTCTGAGATCATCAAGTCCAACTGTCAGCCTAACACCACCATGCCTGCTAGACCATGTCCTGGAGTGCCATGGCTACACATTTTTTTGCCTGTATGTAATATTACTGCTGCCCACTCTTCAAAAAGATAAGGAGAATTATATTAAAAAAGCTTATAAAGTCATCACCCCCAGCCTCATTTCTGGCCTTTGGGCCTCAGCCACGCTCTGGTGGCAAAGTGCTGCTGAGTGCTGGGCGTTGGATCGCTCGGGGCAGCGGCGCAGAGTCCCCTTCGCTCCCCAGGACAGGCTGGGCACATCCCATCCGTAGGGCTCTGCCTCCTGCCCTGCTGCAGCCGGTCATGCTCATCTCCTAAATTAAGACTTGTGGTAATTAGTTTCGTTGTTTTCCTGTGTTGAAGTTCTTGGCTGAAATGGAGAAGGAGTTCAGATTGCTTTACAGGGTATTGTGACCTAAGGAGATGATACCGAATCCACGTGACTGCTAGAGCCATTAGGCACAATAAAGTCTTATTTACAGTTAGTGATAGACTATAAAAGAATTACAAGGGCTTTGGCTGAAGATTTAATACTTACAGTAATACAGGTTTGCACGTTTTGCCTCTGGAGCGGAGCACAGCCCTTACCACAGGTGCTGCTTTGGCATCCTCTCTCTGTTCCAGCAATAAGGAGAGTTTTGATGGTTGGACTTGATGATCTCAGAGGTCTTTTCCAGCCTTACTGATTCCATGATTTAAAGGTTTACTAGGTGGTATTCTGGTCAGTTAAATGGAAAGGGTTGCAACAGGCTATTAACGCTGGATTTTGTTCTGCTGTCATAAGTAACTCATAAGAGAAAAGTCTTTGTAGAAGGGCAGGGCATTCCTGCTAGGATCACCGTGAGCAGGCATGCTCTGGGAAATCACACTCAAGAAAGTCACTGGCTCTTTACAAGGTGCCAGGTACCAAACTCTCTTGTACTTAGCAAGCCTAGAAAATCAGATTACTTTGTTGGCCATACCACAGGAAAGCCAGATTAACCCCCCCTGGACTCTGGAGCCAATTTAGGTTCACCCACCAGTAGCGTTTTCCTGCTTTATTTCCCTGGAAAAAGCTGGTGCAAGCTGAAGTGAGGGTGTGATCTACACTCGCAGCAACTTGAGTGTGCCTGCAGGCAGGTTGCTACGCTACCAGTGCGCTATCGGCTTTCTTCCATGAGAAAGCTGAGAGCTGTTAATATCCCTAAAACTGAGTTTTTAAATATTAAACTTGAGATAGGCTTCAAAAGGGTTTGGTCACAGGAGTCATTTTCTCCTTCCCATTTAAGAAAAACTAATCTGCTCAGCTGCCGAGAGGGTGCCTGGTGGTTGGAGCGATTCCCCTGCCCGGCTCCGAGCCCCCAGACCCGCCTCCTGTGCACCCCTGTGCTCTGCGCGGCCGGGCGGCGTGCCGCCTCGGCGGGAGCATCTCGGGCACTCGGCGGCTGTCGGGCTCCGCGGCCCCGTGCTGCGACGATCCCGCTGCAGATGTGGGACCTGCTTCCCCTCTCAATTGCGTGGCTCAGCCCTGGCGTACCCTCGCTGCTATCTGATTTATACCAGTTCTAGCAAGATGAGAATTAGCTCTTTCTACCATGTGCATAAATTACCTTGCCAGGGTCACTGTGATAACAGATTCTGAATAATATAGAGAGTCAATTAATTAGAGTGCTGGTACTCTACTGATCGGCGGAAAGGTCACAGTCGTATTTGCTTTTTCTACTATTAAAGTGGGCAGTGAGAATCAGTTCTGCAGTGCATCCATGGGTTTATTTATCAATGACTTCAAGGCATGTGTGTACTACTCAGCCGTTAAACCACAGCGACTGGTATCTGAGCAACTGTTGTTGCTGTGGTTATTTGCAAACATGTCACAGCAGCATCATTTGAGTGTCTCGGTTTCATATACATGTTTTCTTTTTCTTAAATATGTCTTGAAAAGCAGTGACACTGGCATGTCAAAGAACAAACACACCTTCGGTGCTGTTCATCTTGTCTTGTTTTTCCGTCCGGCTCTAACTTACCGTTAGAGTGCGGTCAGCGTGGAAACGGTCACTGTTTGAAGCCCTCACGTAAAAACTGGAGGTTAATAACCACCGGTGAAGTTTGTGTATTATGTGAGCAACTTGCTGGCTAGCGAGTCAACACAAATACCTCTGATGTAAAAATGTGATGACTGAAAGGTTCAAACAGACAAATATTTTTCTTCCATGTGCATACTGAGCATCTGCGATGAGCTCATGTGTTAAACCACGCTGATCATTCTGAAGAAGCCCCTGGATTTATTTCCATATGACAGTGTATAATCCATTCCCCAAATTCTGTTCTGAATTAGCTTTAACATTTGGTAAGGTCCTTAATTGCAAATATCTAATTTCTTATTCAATATTCAGATTTCCAAATGAAATAAACGATCTATTTACATGCATCAGTAGACCATCTGGTTCCGTATGAGACTTCAACAAAGAATCTATTAATCGTCACACATGTTTATTCATCATTCCCAATTCATAATTCTTATAAATAATTAAATCAAAGGATCTTTTGCAAATAAACAAGCCAAATGATGATTTTGAAGCTCCAGCTTCCATACCTAAAAGAAAATAAAATTAACAGCTCATGTAAATATCCAAGAAAAGGAAAACATTCAATTATAGGCATACATAATGCGCTATAATTTTCTGCCACTAGCTAAATCCCTTTCATCTTGCATTTAAAACGATAATTACCACCACCAGCAGAACACGCAGAAGACAACAGAAAGAGAAAACAATGTATAGAGAGGAAGCGTCAAGGAAAGTTATGTGAAAGCTTCAGGGCAAGACAATTTGTCTGTTACTCTTTGCTATTTCTATAGTTACCTGCCCGGAGAGCCCGCAGCACCGGTGGTGTGTCCGCGCACTTGTAAGCCTGCAGTGGGCACAGCATTACAGGCAACGAGGGGCTTTGGGGTGGGAGGGGGCAGCAGGTGAGGGCGAGTAAGGAGCAGGGGCTGGCGGGCCCCTTGGGACGTGCTGCCGGAGACGCTCGCTGCAGGCCCCGAACCAGCACGGTGGGAAGGGTGATTGCTCTCTGGATGGGAACAATAAAATAGGGTTATTTCTGAACCGAGCGCAGCTAGCGAGGGAGGATAGATGGATGGTGTTCTCGGGTGATTTGGCATGGTTCGTGGTGTCTGTTACAGGAGGTGCCTGTTACAGTCGGTAGGGTAACGCTTTAAAGGGGAGCACAAATTCCCTTTGCTAAAGTCCCTGGAAAATTAAAAATACAGGGATGCTTGTGGCCTTTTTGGGGAGACTTTGAGGTGCATCTGAATAACATCCTTGGAGTGTTATTTTTTTCTCCCAGACACTTCTGGCGTTATTTCTGGAAATGAAGACTCCTTGGGCACGTAGTACTTTCATGGTGAGCAACTTCAAGCTGGAAAATGTGTTTCATTGGAGCTAAAATGTAATTTCCAGAATAGTCATCTCTCTCAGCTTATCTTCAAGAGAAAAAGACATTTTGGCACGTCAGCAGGTGAAAAGGTTGGGCACCTGCTGCGACTTCTGGATAGTATTTTATTACTTTCACATTTCTTCCTTTAACTTCATTGCCTGACATAGTCATTACCTTTTCAAGGACACAGTTTTTAAAAGTATTGGGAGACTTCTATCCAGCGCACACCGCGACTCCCGTAACGTAAGACATAAATGTACCTAATGCGGCGCTCTCGCTTTCTTGCCGAGCCTTGGACGTGGCAAGGCTGTGTTCATCATGTACTCATGGTTTGTCTCAAGTTCTCCTTCCACGTTGCTGTAATTTTAAAAATTGCTATCCTCGTTCCTACAGCGAAGGAAGGCACAAAATTGGTAATGATTTATGGGTGTTCTCCTCTGATTTATTACTCTATATTAGCACAGCTCCATAATGAGAGATATTGTTCCTACCTGTATTTTTTGAGGGTTGTGCACAAGAATATTGGGGTTCGAGTTTTCAAATACCCCATTAAATATGAGACCAGTCTGAGCCTCCAAGAGGACTGACAGATGTCCGCTCCAAAGCAGAGGTCAAAGCCCGGGCCCTGGACACTAAACAGCCTTTCCTGACACCTCAGCTCAGACATCCTCCCGCCCGTGTTTCATCCCTTCATTCCGGGAGTGGAAAGTAGCCACGTCCTTCACGCAAAGCTGACAGTTTAACAGCTTCCTGTTAAGGATGCCTAAATCCTGTGAGCGATGTACCTTAAAGTCTCAGGATTTACCTCCCTCGGGGCGGCGTCAGGCGGTCCTGACGGGAAGGCCACCGGATTCCTGCACCGGCGAGGCCCGGCGAGGCTCCCGCTTCGTACGGGCTGGCCGTGGAGCCGCTGGAGCCACACAGAAACAGGAACCTCGATGACAAAATCGCCAGCCACAGGGGCGAGCTGCCTGAACCGCTGTCGGGGGAGCAGGCTCTGCTTTCCTTCGGGCGCGCCAGGGGAGAGCTGCGATACGCCTTTAGCCTCTCACTGATCGCTCCCCCCGCTGTATGGTTTCTTTGGCTGCTCGCACCGTGCTGTGGATGGCCCGAAAACAGCAAAATGGATTCCAGGTTCCCAGTCCTCGGCCTCTCGGGCTGGGTTTCAGCCGTACAAGAAAACCCTTTGCCGAACAGGCAGAAGAGGAGGCCTGGCCTGCTCGGCTGTGCTTTGTGCTGTTGTTGGAAATATCCTTCCACCCTCCGTCTCCACAAGTCCCTGGGGGGAGCTGCAGGCGGTACCGCACTGCTGCGTCTTCGTGGAAGGTGGCTGGTGAGAGAAAGTGAGGAGAAGTTATTTTGGAGCTTTGTTAGGTGCGCCGGGTTTGGCAGGAACGTCTCCTGCTTTTTACTGCAGCCAAGAGACGCTGGTTCAGTGTTCCAGGCATCGGTGTTAGAGCAAACCTGGACCAGGTTTCATAGAAAGATTTATGCGGCATCCAAAGGCAAGCGTGCACACGCTCGTGATTATTGTTCACCCGTAAGTTTGCTGAAATCCAGCTCCGTCTCCTGAGCGACGAGTATAAACTACCGTGCAACTGTTTTTCCCTTTTTTAATGAACTCACGGCCTCATTTGTATGTTGAATGAGGAATCGATGCAGTCAGACCACAAAAAGTAGATATTCTGTATAGATCAGACGTAAGATATTAGCAGCTGAAACATTACCCTACATTCCGTCACCGTTTATAGAGGTAATGGAAAATATTGATTTCAAACGCCACTGCCAAAATATGAGAGCATATTTTAAAACTTGCTTGCTCTTGGAATTTCATCTCCCCCATCAAAAACTCTTTGAGGATGCCCAAATAACTACTCTGGCACTAATGTTTTCTCTTCTAAGCCTGCTTAATGAAGAAGTGTCCAAAAAACATATAAAGGTTTCTCTGGCTGCCTGCGATAGAGAAATCGGTAGTGTCACTGGGATGGCAGGTACTGATGCAAAGGTAGGTAATTGAAGCTAAGAAATGGATGAAAATCAGAAACTTTCATTGCTTTAGTATGCACTAATGACATTTTTCATCTTACGTGAATTCCTCAGCATATGATTTGTTTAAAACTGATTTTATTTTGGAGGCTTCTCTGATAGAACATTCTCATACATTGCATCCGAACAAACAGGAGAACTATACATCAATGCTTTCATGATGCGGACAGCTTTATGATGCTGCTCGTGTCATCGTGCGTGTGGAAACACGTGCTCGTGGTCTCCAAAGGTGTCCAGGACTCTTCCCCAAAAGCGAGCAATTGAGGTGGCAGTAGATTTAGTAGTTATTGTTCTACATACAACATAGCACAAAGGTAGCTCTAAAAATTTTTGATATGTGTAGAGCTAGCTGGAAAAACTGGTGAGCAGCTCTGTCAAAGTGCAGATCAGCTGAAATTAAAATGCTTCATGTAATCATGCCGTCACTGCTGAGAACTTCATGTCTAAGAGGGTGAAGGCACTAAGGAGATGGTAAATTCAGGTAATGTCAAACATTCCATTTCGACATTTTCTGAATGAAATGTTTCAGTACTTCTTTCAAAGCACCTTTCCGTTTTTGAAAGGCTTTTTAAAGCCTCAATTATCTTTTTATCTTTTTCATAAGCAAGTGTCAGATTATATCAGAGTCCAGTATTGTAAAGTTCAGGCCTGCACATCTGTAAAATACGCCTCTCATACCTCGGAAAAAAGCTCTGAGATTTGACTGCTGAAGTTGTTCTCATTATTTCTTGATCATTTGTGAGCCAAAGTGAAAAAGGTGTCCTGCCTGGCACTGCAGCGATGCTGTTTTTCTTTTCTTTGTTGTTAACAGTACTAGTGAGTGAACAACCATCCTTAAGTGAAATAATGAGATATACCAAACTTAAGCTAAATCATTTTTATATATATAAAAATATATTATTAGGTTCTCTTTTTTTTTTCCCCCAGCAAGCTGAAGGTTTGATGAATGTAATCCAGCCACGTATTCCATAGGTGGGAGAAAAGCTATAGATCTGAAAGGAGGAGCGGTGTTAGGCGAGATGATTTTCTCAGTCTAACTGGAGAAAACCTCTTTACTGCCTGACTGGGGTCATCCTGATGGCGTGCGCACAGACGTGCCCATCGGCACCCCCCGACCGCTGGCTCTGAGCGGCAGCGAGGCAGACGGCTCCCGACACCCCGCTTACCTTGAATTTCGCCCTGTTGGTCTGACACGCTGTAATTTCTCGCTCCTGATCAGACGACCTGGATCGGGGCTGCCAAGCGAGGGGCTGCCCTCGTACCGCGGTACAGGGCTTGTGGGCTCTGCTGCAAGCCTCTGGAGAACATGCTGGGCCAAGGTGGCCGTGGGTACTTGAGGGAGCTGTAGCACGTCGCGGCTAACTCTGCGCTGAACTGGTGTCTCAGTGCGACTGTTACTCTGAGCACAGCTCACAGCAAAGAGGTTGTTATGGCTGCAGTGTGAAAAGGGAATAGCTGTTCTTCCTTCTGCAGACCCACTTTTATGCTCTGCCTAGTGAATTTTGCTCAATTGACCCCTCGGGCACTGAGCAGACTGGCGTGAAAGAGCACGTGTAAGTTTGTCACACTCGGTGTCGCAGTCCCAGCTGAAAGGATGCTTCAGATCACCGACAAGCTGCAGACAGAACGCAGCTTTTCCCCCCTCTCCCCTATTTTCATTTTTTTTGTTTGCTTATACCATTTCCAGAAATAGAGCTGCTTGTCGAGTCCTGCCCCGTGTGGTTTCTCCACGGGCTGGGGGAGCTTGTTCCTTGGAAGTGGGTTCTGCTGGAGCACAAGCTGAAGCGCTACCCGGCTGCTCACTGCCTTTCCACTTGTTTGCAGGGACCAGGACTGATTTAATCTGGCAGAAAATCCCGGACGCATAGCTCACACGGGTATTTGGGTACAGAGCAGACCCCACTTTTAGATAGACATCAGCGACGTCTAGCTGTCGAGCATCTTTCTTTTCTCATGCCTATTCAGAGACAGGTGGAAAACAGATTGCGGTCTAACTACTGAACGGTTTGGGTTCCTGTATCATTATCTGCTGCATTCAGGTTGACTCATTCCAGGATTATGTAGGCATTTTATTCACTGTGTTGTTACAGGAAAGTTCTTTCTGCATAGGCTTGGAATATAAAACTGAAAATATTCTGGTTGTAAACTAAGACGATAGGCAGGGTGTTTTAAAAATAAGTCCTGTCTGCAACACTAATTCCACAACTGCAACAGCCGTAGTAAGTGTTAAACTTGTTCTTGCTGCCATGTAAGTGTTTTTGGTAACTGCCAAAGTTGAGATTCTCATCACAAAAAAATCTGTAGTCTGCCTTTGTTTCACATTTAATTTTTTTTCTAGTTGAAAAACAGTCTTTTAATGCATTGCTGCTGGATGTTTCAGGTATTTTCTCCAAGATTATGACAATCTGAGAATTTCAAAGACGTGGGTGGTTGTAAACTCTCTTGAAATGTGCCATAAAGCAGAAAAAGGAGCCAGAATTTGTATTATTTCATTGCTCTGCTACACCTCAAAGGGGCGGTCGTCTGAGGGGCATGTGGCTGGTGAATTAAAATTAAGCTGAAGAGAATTTAGCAATACGGGAGGGTTCTTTTTGTGACTTTTACCCTAATTTATATCATCTACCCAAGTCCCTCTGTTGGGTTTCTGGGATGTGAATGCTGACTGAGCTTTCCATCATTAGCTGGCGACACCTTCCTCTTTAGAGAACCGGGTCAGAATGTGATTGCTTTTGCCTTAAGAGAAAAAATGATTTTGCCTAATGAGAAGGTTTCTCTCTCAGAATGTCTAGTCTTCAGTTTAAAAGTCTGGTATGGTTTTTTTGGTTGGTGGGTTTTTTTTTTCCTCCTCCCTGCTAGCTGCTGGCAAAGTGAGGAGCTTTGAAACACAAATATTTATGGACGAGGCAGTGTTTGGATTAGAGATTGAAGAGTCCAGATCAGCTGCGTTACTTATCTTTTTAAGAGAATGAGTATTACGAGCATGGGTATGCTCCTTGGATAACATCTTACAGCTTTGATTCCACAGACCATGCTTGATTAAAAACTAGCCCAAAGAAAGAAGAGGTTCATTTTACAGCTTCCTGCCAAGATAGGGGATTTGGCACCATTTCTCAGTTCCTTGGCAACACGTCCATGCCTGGGAAAAAAACAGGTTATGAAAATACATACTTATAAAATAGCTGCTATGCTTAGAGTAGTGTCCGAATGCCACAAGCTGCACTGGGCGCCAGGCGCTCACGGAAGCCCACGGGCAGCAGCAGACCTGGAGGCAGCACCCCTTGCTCGAGGGGGTGGACCCAGACACCCAGGGTCCTGCTGCTTGGCTGGGCACTGGGAAGGGAAAAGGTTCTTGGGCCCGTGCCCCATCACAACCCCGACAAAAAGCATCTGCACTTCAGGAAGTGATCCGTGTTTGTTCCCTGGGTAAGCAGAGAGCTCGCTACCGGGTCCTGGCCGTCCAGCACCTTTCAGGCACATTTAGGTTAACTTTTAGAAAAATAATAAAAATAATGGCCCAGCTAATTAATGCCCTAGGAATCCTATAGAAGGCCTTCTGACACCTGCATTAATACTGAATGAGTTCGTTATGATTGATGTTATTAAAATAAATGTCATGGAAATGAATAATGGCTTGCTCATTATTTTAAAGCGTTGCCACTGGATCTATAAAAGCTAATGATTCAATTTTGGGGAATTAATTCCGCATGTTCATGTCTAAAACCTGCGGAGAACTCAAACTTTTCTGCAAAAAATGAAAACAACGTGAAAAGATGTGTGTATTCTCTGAAAAACAGATCGTGCCCTGGCTTCGGGAAGGTCTGGTTTTCCTCTGGCTGAACGCTGGGGTGAGCAGCGCTCTGACCGGGTGATCTCTTTGTGCTTGATGATGGTTTCGGAATTGCTCATGCTGATTCGTGTTTAGGTCTTCCTGAGGCCAGATTTTTTTTCCCTGTTCATTTTCAAAGGAGAGTTTGGGTTTCTGTGTATGAATTCAGAATTAGGTGATTTCGCAGATCCATATGTTCTGAAGCTTGTCTTTGCATTATGTTGTTTGTTAACAGGGGATTTTGTATAAACAATTTAACCATGGCAAGGACCATGCTGGACGCGTTTGCATTCAGGCAGAGCGTACGTGTCGGCAGCGGAGACGTGCCATGCTGCTCCTGAGCTGCTCAGCCGTGCCCGGTTTGTGTGCCTGTCGTACCGGCTGCCCACGGAGCACGTGGCTGTGGTGCCAGAAGTAATTTTGGCTGATTTTAGCATAACATCGCTTAGCGTGAGCAGACCCAGTCGATGCAGCCTCTGTAGGAAGCAGGTGATCAGGTTTACCGTGCCGTAGGCAGCGTGCTAAATACGCACGTCCCATCAAGACGCCTGGAGCTTGAGGAAGTCACGGCCAGTGCCCGCAGGCATCCCCTGCCTCTGCCCCAGCCTGGGGCTGTACTACCACCAGCAAAAACCTTCTGCTCCTCTTCCTCGGAGTCTGCGGTGGGTTGAAACCCTTTCCTGAGAGTCTGTCAGGGTAACAGGCAGCTCCTGGTTCCCCTCTAACCCTGCCCACGGGTGGCGCAGCCCTCGCTCCCCCAAAGCTTAGCCAAGACTGGATTTCGTTCACCCTAGCTCTTCTCATGGCTTTGAAAGATTACTCAGTATTTATAATAAATCATTAATGTTTGAAAATTGCTTTAAAGATTAGGAGCTGATATTCATTTCAGACCTTTCACATTCTCAGGGAGTCTTGAAGGACTGAATATGAAGCCTTTTGGAGAGGGGTGTACAACGCTGTGGCTGGGATTCAGGCTGCATGCTTTTGTAAAGAGTAAGGTAAATATTACATACTATCCTTATTTGTTGGTTTATTCAGCATCTTTTGTGGTGTGTACTGAATTGCTCGTAGGTTTAAAACTGGAGCATGGTTGTTCATGGGAACCAGCTCACCAACCGGTAAAAATTCCTCCAGGCCTAATGTACAAACCTGTCCTGTTCATTCAGAACCATTTGAATTTACGCAGAATGGCAGAAATTGGAAGTTTGCTGTAAGAGTTGTTATGGGATTGCTAATGGCACAGGTTGCTTTTTGCTTTTGTTACGTATTCAAATTGCTGTCTTTTCATTATTCGCCTCTGATTTCACTAACACAGTACAGTAGCCTTACAAACATCACAGACTTGTCTTTACAAACAAGAAAAGGCTAAGAATGAAAACATCTATTTACATTATTGACATTTAAAACCCAATTATTTCCAGTGCAGTGGTTTTTACCTATGCAAATCTTTTTAGCAACTTGTGAAGCCTTAGGAGACGTTCTTTAGAAGCTTGATTAAAGTCTCAGCGGGAATAAAATATTTAGTAAAAAGATGTTTCCATGCTCTTCGATTACTCCTTAATGAACTGTGTTTGTTAACCTGCTAGGAGACATCCGATTTCATTCAAGGTCTGCTTGCAATTTTTCCTTTTTGGCTTAGTATAACATATGTAAACTCATTATTGGTTGAAACAATCCAATCATAAAAAAAAGAATTAAGAGCCTTGCCGCCACTGAGAATGTTTTGTTTGTCGGGGTAATGGAAAGGAAACAGATCATTGGTGATGCTTCTTGGAGGGACCATGGCAAACGGCGTGCTGGTATTGGCAGCGGCTTCGGTCGCTTCCCTTTGCCGCTGCTCGGTGACGCTGCTGTGCGAAGAGCCCGAGCAGAGGGGGCCCTTGCGAGAGCTCCTCCACGACCGTGGGTGGCAGAACAGCACCTCTGCCTCTTCACAGCAGAGGTGATACTACCCTTAAAGCATGCAATAAAAAAAGATAAAGAACATGAGGAAAGAGATCAATATTTGATTTCAAGTATTGCCAGAACAATGCAGTAAAGTTCAAGCGATGTGTCTGACTGAGGAGCTAAAATCACTACGATTGTAAGAAATATAATAAGGGATAAAATTTATGTAATTTATGTAATTATTTTTGAAGCAATGCATTTGCCTGGTCACAAACCTATTTTAACCATGGTGACGTAAGGTCTAATTAATGAAATGACATTGGGAGACGAGGTACCAATCTGCAGAGTATGCGTTTTACTGCTGCTGATGTAATTACGCTGCAGCAATGGAGCAACACGCTTCGACCCTGACGACGCTGCTGGTTTCTAAACAGCAAGGCAGGTGAGCGCGCAGCGCGAGACGTGCCTCATCTGGAAAAGATGACAAAGTTTGTTGATGTTACTGAATTAACCAGGTCAGTGAGAGCAAAAGCTGACTGCACATAAATGCAGAAGGTTCTCCCAATGCCAGACAGCTAGGTGATGAAAGGGTAGACGAAATTTAGTGTAAATAAATGTAAAGTCAATGTAAAAGGGCGAAGAAATGCAGTCTGACTTGCAGAAATATGTTAATGGGATTTAGACTGACTAGTTCAACCAAAGGACCAGATCTCAGGGCTATAGTAGATTTACAAAAATGTCAGCTCAGTGCTCAGAGGCGCTCGCAGAACATACAGAGGACTACGAAAATCAGAAAAGGAAAAGAATATAAAAAACATGGTTATGCCACTGATGTATCTTGGGTATATGTTTAAAAAAGAGACTCTAGAAGTCAAAAAGATATGGAGGAGATTCTGAGGACAACAGTTAAGTAATTTTTATTTTATTTTTTTTAAAAAGAGCACCTGGATAGGGTAGGGCTTTTCAGCCCTGAAGAGTGATGACTGTTGGGGAATAAGAGAGTGGTCTATAAAATCATCAGTCTCATGGAGATGATTGATAGGGAACAAGTGTTTCCTGTAGAACTGGGAGTTACCAAATAAAATTAGCAGCTTGGGGCAACCCGAACTGTCTTCAGAGCATGTCCTATGGCAGTAGAGCCTCTTCCCAGAAGCTGTCATGGAGGCTGAAGGCTGATGTGTATTCAAGAGGGATCTGGGTACCTTGGTGAAGGAAAAACCCATGGGCTGTTGGAGACAGGCCTTCACCCTAGCTCAGAGTCCCTGTGTCCATCCAGGTGACACGGGGGTGTGGTCCGGTTCCCCCAGTCCTGCCACCCTTCCCTGGGTCTCTGCAAGGCCCCGGGCATGGCAGGGAGAGCAGGGAGTTGGAGGGACCTGCAACGGCTCTTGTGTTCATGCTGTAGGAAGTATCAGTGCCAATGCCTTAGATGAATAGTGGCCGGAGGGGTTAAAAGCAGATGAGTCTTCTCAAGCCTGTCTTCATGCTCTACCTCCTCTGCCCAGCGTTTAGCCCGAAGGTGCACCAGGTGGAGATAAACGTGACACTGCGGCACAGCCAGGAATTTCACCGAGTTCCTCGGTATTTCATAAACTGCCGGAGTCCCTTCTGGCTATAAAATTCAGGGCTCCTTTGAACTCAGCTTGGGGGGGGGGACGGGATTTAAGACGAGTGCTGCAAACTGCCCGGAGGAGAGCAGATGGGATTGCATCGCCGTGAGTCACCCGGCCGGCCCCGCTGCCAGCGCTGGTGGCCCCTGCCCCTCTTCTGGGGCTGGCAGCAGCCTCGGGTTTGATGAGGGATGGAGCCCAACATGTTTTAAAAATCAAAACACGTGTTGCGCGCTTTGTTGTTGCTAGGGCCTAAAACCTTTTAATTTCTGAGTAGGTGTTTAATTTATTTACCTCTTAAATTTTTTAGCTTTAAGAGGCATGAATCACTCGGTTCCAGTTACCAAAAGGGCTTTGCTCCCGGGTTTTGTTTCTGTGGATATTTGCAGCAGTTACCTGCAGTGAGTGGGATGCTGTTACTGCTGTGTTAAGGGGCAAGATGCTGGTAAGGGAAGCTGAGAAAACTGATTAATTTCGGGTTTGTAAACCACAGAAAGAAGTCCCACATATTGATGGGGATGATAGTGCATGTACCAGCGGAATGAGAACAAGAAGTTTAAGAAAACAAGGTTTGAGATTGAACGATATGTAGTAAATGGGTGCAGCAGTAGCGATGGGTGTCAGAACGCGGTTGCAATTTCTTTCCTCATGGTTTCTTGACTGTGCAGAAATATTAAACATAACTAAAGGATGTGGCAACCCCTCTTACCTTCCTGTTCTAAAGGCCTTCTCTTTGTGCCTTGCCACGGAGGGCTTCTCTCTGCACAGACCCAGGCAGCTGTGAGCGTGCCGTGCTCCAGCTCAGCGTTGTGAACCACAGAGAGAAAAAGGATAAGGGGCAAATATTCACATTTCTGACATATTGCCAAAACTAGAGATTGATAATTCAATCTGCTGCCTAACAGCTTGATAGTCTACCAAAACCCCCACTTTTTTCCACACACAAACAGTGGAGCGCCCTGCCGCGGATGCTGGAAAAGCTGACGAAATAAATAGGCTCGCTGTATTTGTCAGATATGTTGGCATTCAAACCTAGGTCAAATATCTCATTTCTCAGATTCAGCCTTGTAGTATCTCCAGTTATTTCTGATTTATGCAGCTGTCATAAATACTTCTGTGCATAGAAACCTGCAGAAGTTACGCTAAGATGGGTACAAACCTTTGAGTAAAGCCTTAGATATTTCTTTGAACTGGAGCTCTTTGATGGAACACCAGATCCCTTTGTGTGCTGCTTCTGGAAGTATTTTGTCATCTTACACCTAAGCTACCACCATAATGTTGCCATCTGTGCATGGCTCTTAGAGCTGATCAAATTATTTGCTGTGAATAACATGCCGTTGATCCTCTGATGCTTATCATCGCGAGCGGGTGCGGGGCGAGCACCGGGGTGCTGCTTTCGGTCGGTGCTATTTGTGCGTGATGACCGGTCACCTAAGCAACAGGTTCCATAGAGTTAATGTGGAAATGGCTCTTTTTACACAAAATGGAACAGCATGTGAGCTGCATCTTGAAACAACAGCGTTAGAAAGCTCAGTCCCTTCAGTGAAGAGGAGGTACGCTGCGGGGCTGCCCGGGGTTGAACCTGCGGGCTGTGCCCAGGACCGAGCTCCGTCACTGCATCCTCTGCTGAAATCAGTTTTGGACAGGCAAACGAAGTTTTTCCACACAGGCTCTTTTCTGCCATAAAAGAGGGTATAAAACATGTTGCTGATTCTGTGCATTCAATACTGCCTGTTTCCCCTTACGTGGATTTCTTTACAATTTCTGGTCACGCAAAGAGCTGCATCATTTACAGGCAGGATTCACAGGAATGCGGCTCTGCTGCTAAGGAGCAGCTGGAGGACACACTTAAATAAAACAGGAATCCTCCTCACAAGCTGTTTCATGTTATCATGAAGGCTTATAGATGGAGGTAAATCTTTTCTGACCTGTGTGACCCAGTTGGCAAGCAATGACAGGTTCCCGCTGAGCCTGCACCCGGGTTCCTTTAATATTTCTGAAGCTTCTGCAGCATCCCTCCCTCCTCGTGGACATGACTAAGTACAAACGGAATTTAATCTCCTTCTCTCACAGCTCCAATCTCCCAGGGTCTGACTTCCTTGCTTTCTTTGTCGCCTGCAGCCTGCCTGCAAAAGGGAAACCTCTCTGCACACTGGAACTGTTCCTGAATTCACCCGATAAATCACTCAAACCTGACTGAGTCTGGAAAATCTTTGTAGCTGTGACATAACATCACACAAATCCCCGGCTGTGGATACAGGAGTGTTATTCCTCCTTGGGAGGGGCGTGGGTGTTGAAAAGGGTTATTCTGTGATGTAACTTCCCAGCTTCCAGGTGCTGTTAGCAGGGAAATGGTATTTTCACTGGCTCGGTGGACCAAGCTGTGTAAGCCTGCTGTGAGCTGGTCACTGTTAGACAGCTCTTGGTTGTGCATGGACCGGAGAACCACCCGTCACCTCGGGTACCTTCAGGCCAGACCCCATTTCAAACTGAGGACTGCACCGAGCACAACATCTGGGGAGGTTTTGGGGATGTTGCTTTCCTGTCCCAAAGTGTCCTCCTCATTCCCTGCTGTTTAATACTATGCTTGTGGTAAACAAAGGCATTTACTCCGCAATCGGGGCTGTGAAACCTGGGCAGGACGCACGGCAGGGCTCCCCGAGATCTCTTCATTGGCTTAGAGCTACCTTGCCTCCTAACGTTTAAGGTTTGTGGGTTTTTTTTAAAAAAAAGATAGTTTTGTAATTTTAGTTCCCTTTTCAGGGTCCCCCAACTCTACGTGCCTGACCTCATATTTCTGTTACTGAACCTTTATGGGATGCACAAAGACATTTTACAAGAGGCTGAATTAGACAAGATGTTAACACAGGTATCGCTCAACGTTCTCCAAGCTGTGTGTTAAACCACTGAAGCAGCTCTGCACGGGTTCAGCTCTTAGAGAGAGTTAAGTTACTGAAAGAAAATAATACTGAAGAAATCCTTGCAGTCCAGATGAAGAATGAGATGTCCTGGTATAGGAGTTGGGAATTGAAGATAAGTAAAACAAACTTTGAGATGAAGCCATCCAACAGAATTAAGGCAAAAAGGGGGGTTGGAAACAGGCTCCCACTTCAGCAGCATGTACATTTTTTTAGACTGATTTGAAAAAATTAACTTCAGTAGGCTTTTACAGACTCAGTAATTCAACGCAGGCTGCTGCTATCGCTTGCTAAAGGACCTGCACAGAACCTGGTAGGGTGAGAAAGCAGGGAAGGGTGTGGAATAAATCACTCTGTATATTTTGCATATGTATAAGCAAAAAAAGCTAGATGGAGAGTAGCACGGCTGAGAGAGCACTCTTAAAGAATCAGTTAAGTAGCACATGCTTATAAAACTAATCCTCGTTGTGTCATTAGCCAGCACACAAGCCGGGGAGCCGTTCCAGCATTCCCCGTTGCAGGCGGGTATGCAAACCAGAGAGACCAAAACTGTGTTTGCGCAGTGGTGGAGGCACAGCACGCTGTTAGCACGCTGCAGCTTTTCAAGCCTTCCTTCCTAAAATGTTTATGTTCCTAGAAAAGCCAATAAATATCCTCCTGCTTGATCTTTACCAAATTACAGTCAAGGATGGATTTCAAGTGTTTAGCTGCTTGCAAACATTTTCACACAACTCTCGCTGTAGCATTGCAGGGCTCTTAATGAAGCATAATAACCAAGTTCAAGCTTTTTTAGGAAGGCTTTTGTGGTCCTGCTGCCAACCATAATTGACAGCCATTTGAAATTCATGAGCTCAGTCAGTGCTGTGATTACATTTTTGAAGAAACTGTCCAAGCAGGCTGCGGCAGAGCGCAGTTCCCTCATACATTGTGTTACTGCTGTTCCCCATCTTCGTACCATAACCACCGAGCGCAGAGGCTTTGCTTCGGGTATGGCTCAGTGACAGACTCTACAAGGAGCTGTTTTGACAGCTTTGCAGCTGCCATTGGGCCCGTTCTGTGGTTAGGCTGCTGATGGGCTGTCTAGACAAGCACGCCTTCTAGGAAGCCATGTTCTTCTGGTTCATATTTGATTATGAGACAGGCTTTTTCATCTCTAATGTAAACATGCCCCTGAAAAAAAAGTCTGCTGTGCCATTTCTTTTATGAAAGCCCCTTTTTTCAAAGGGGTGATTTGGTTCATATATTTCCATTCCCCACTACAGATATATTTTCAGCTTTCCCATTCGGGCATTAGCTTTCCTGAAAAAAAGGGTGAGGTGAAAATGCTGAGTCCCTCAGAAAGCGCTCATATTTAGCAAAGAGCCACAGCTGTGCAAATACAAGGCCTTGCATGGAACAAGTGAACTGAAATCCACCTGGTTTATCGCTTCCACTCCATCCATCCAGGCTCAGGCTCTCCCCGAAAGGCCTGGGCAAGGCTTGCTGCCTGCACCAGAGCCGGCGTGGCCGGTGGCACGGCGGTGGTAGGGCCATTGCAACTGATGGCTGCCAGCGCTTTTGCAAGCCTGAAGGTCGAGCTGGGTCTGAAAGGACCATTGCAGTGGGAAATTCCTCTGATCAAGGTGAAAACATACATTGATCTCCTTGCACTGAAGCAATATACCCCGATGGTGGAGAGAGAGGGACCCAAATCAAGGGACAAGGCTTTGTCCAGGGGCCTCACCGCTGGCTCCTTGCTGACTGCTGCTGGTTCATTCCTCTGCTCTGTGCTCACACTCTCCTCGCCCACCTCTTGCCGTGGGCACAGGACCCTTTCCCAGGCGGCTGCGAGGGCACGGGCTTTGCTGTGTGTTTGCTATAGACAATGGTATCGGCCGCGGGTGGAGAGGGCACAAGGAAGTGGATTTGAGAAGCGCAGCTTCGGAAGTCTCAGGAACGGCACAGTCGGAGATGACTTCTCCCACTGGATCTTTGCATTTCGCCTTACCTCGCCTTCACGTATCTGCAGCAGAATCAAACGGAGGCCAAAGCTGCCTACGAGGTTTTGCATTGTCCCAGATAAAAGTGGCAGTGGAAGTTAAGCCTACCCCTTCCACCTCACGCCAGGTCTCTGTCAGTGACGCACGTTACCGAACCTCCAGAAATGACAAGCGTGCACCAACGCCAGCGCAGGTGGCTCCGCTCCCCCCGCGAGCCCTGCGCGCAGGCGGCGTGCGCTGCCGGGCTGGCAGCCAGTTCAGGGGGAATGTTTCTGCTCACTGAACGGGGACCAGGCCCCTGGATAAACTCAACAGCTTCTCTCCATAAAGGGTTTGAAATAGGGTAATTTTCCTTGCTAAACGGGCTTTCTTCCAGGCATGTTTCAGCTTGGGAAAAATCTGTTCTCTGTGGCTTTTCTGAAGACTTTCTCTGCTCTTTTGTTGACCACCCTACTTTTGTTTATGAAAATAGTGTGGTGTTGAATTTCATGTGTTATTAAATTGTTTTGAGCGTGTCTTAGCCCTAAGCAAACATACAGTCATAACGTAAGCTCAGAGCCAAGAAAAACAAAATTCTGTATGTGTCAAGAGGGAGACAATGCTCACCTTGCTGTGTTTTAAGGAGGCAGAGAGATCTCCCTACTTCCCCATCCCTGTCCAGCACCAGCGTGATCCTGTCTCTAGATCAGCAATACGGTATGTCACAGACTTCAGTGAGTTTCCCTTTGTTCATCCAGTCTACAATGTAAAAAGAATGTCTGTGAAATCACTGTAAATCCAGACATAAATACTTCTGTTGAGCAAGAAGAAGAAATTAAGGTTATGAAAAATCAGAACGTAAATTAAACAAGTCTGCTGTATCACTGAAGGGCAAGAAGGTGTTCAGCTGGCTTCGTAACATACAACTCAAAAATCGGTACCAGGATTGAAATGCAGCACAACGGCAGAACCGCTGCAGGTGTTTTCCATAAAAACACCATTTACTTATTGTGCTATTATATCTTATTTGAAAGGCCTTTTAAAATATTTATTATCTAGTCCTACCTGTATTTGTGTCAACAAAGAAACAGAAATAGAAATTATTCATTTCTTGCTCGTTTGATAGCAGGCTTGCTCCCTCGTGAGGGGTGTTTGGTAGACGCTAGATGCTCAGTGAGGGCAATGGATCTTGCAGAGCTCGGTGAAAATCCCTGTTTTAGATCAGCCTATTTCCTTTTTTTTTTTTTTTTAATTCTGGTGGAAGCATGGACCTCTTTGTTGTGAATTTAGGACTGCTGAAAATAGTTCTGCTATCTTTAGTTACCTTTCATGATCCCCTGCAGAGTAGCTCCTGAGTCAAAAAAGGTCCGCAGATGACAGCTACAAAGCCGTAGGTGTTCTGGGCGGTTCTGCAGAATGCAATACAAAACTACACGCCTTTGATAAAATGGTGAACACTATTAAGTTTATATGACTTTTAAATAAACTTCTGTGGAAGCCTATTAGTTAAGTATATTAAATTTTATAAGGCTTTCTTGCAAGAGCTGCTCCGACTGGCAGCCATCTGGAGGAGAAGCTGCTGCAGCTGCGGTGGTGTCTGCAGGAGCGGGGGGGGGGCCGGCGTTGCGCTCACTGCTACAGCCCGGCTGGAGCACACACCAGGATTTCAGGTGTGCCCACGCCGTGCACCCTGCTCTCCCGGCCGTCCTCCACCCTCTGGGCAGAGCGCGGGTGCCTGGCCTCAGTATTGGCCGCTGCCCGGGCTGTCAGTCCAACCTCCCAGCTCAGCCCAGTTCAGTTTATCTGCTCCCGACCACGTACAAGAAAGGGTTTAACCCCCAAAGCGATAACAGTAGAAACCCAGGCCATTTTGCATCAGCAGGGCAGGAAGCGAAGCGTGCCATGTTCTGTCAAGAGCAGCGACGCTCTGCGTAGAGAAATTAACTCCCAAAGTGTACTTGCCCTTTGTGTCTGATTTTAATCCCATGTATTTCTATCAGTTTTAATAAGTAGATTTATATTGGACACCAAATGTTGAAATTACCTAAACTTGAAACGCCTGCCTATGAAATGAGTCAGAATAGATTCTCTGTGGAAGTTACTGCAGTGCCAATAAGGATTAATTAAAACTCAAATGTTCTTCATTGTGCGCCAATTGAGGAATTGTTATTCAGTCAACCGTCTTGATTTTTCTTTGTGTTAAATAATCACAGAAGTATTTCACCTAGTCTCACTGTTTATTTAACCAATTAATTAAGGGAGGGGATATTCTGCATTTATTAGTATTTTAATTGGAGAATTTTATTCCCGGTGGCCTAAACATCTACATATGTTCAGGTTTTGTGTTTAGCGTTTTTATCTTTTAAATGACCAATGTTCCTGATTGTACACACTACAGAGTGAAAAAAAAATAATAAATCTTTCAAGTACTCTGTACAATTGAACTTCATTAGAGCTGGAAAACCAGGGGACAGGTTTTAATCTCAGCTGTGCTCATGTAAATCTAAAGTAATCCCCCACTCTAACAATGGATTTACTTTGAGTTGATCCTGGTATTGAGATGAGAATCTGGCCTCTGATTTAGATGATTAGCGTGCATGTTGTACAAGGATGTTTAACAGTTGCCGGTTCAAAATGGTATATTTAATGGTTGCTGATTTATAAAAGTTCACTTTATAACGTTCACAGATTAGCAGGTGCCACAAAATTTAAATCTCCACAAACACAGAGCCCTCTTGTAGGCAAAACGTGAGAAAATCTTTCCTTTATAGGGACAAAATTCCCGGGCATTCCGGTGTGCACAGCTTTTTTCCTACGTGACCAGACTCTAGCTGGCGCTACCATTTGCCTCATCCCTGGAAATGTTCAGGGTCAGGTTGGACAGGGCTCTGAGCAACCGGATCGAGCTGAAGACGTCCTTGCTCATTGCAGGGGGGTTGGACTAGCTGACATTTACGGGTCTCTTCCAACCCAAACCGTTCTATGATTTAAAAAAACCCCAAACCTGTGGACTCCTGCACCGCACAGGCACGTGGGCGCACGGTTCTGTGTGCTCTTCCTGAAAACTGTTTTAAGGTCACGCTGAAGAAAGAATAACCCAGGCAAGGATAACAGAGGTCAGAACGGGCTCTTGCAGGTCCTCCGATGTTCACCCTGCTGATGTGTCTTGTCAGCCCCAGGCCCCTTTGGGCATCAGCACTGAACTGGTTTTTACTGGTGCTGATGCCTAACGGCTCTCCAACGCCTGTGTCTGCAAATGCTGTTGCAGGGACCCCAGGTACAGCTAGAACGTCAATGAGATGAGCGAAGTGAACAAAGCGTTGGCTCACCGAGCTCCTGCACATGGTGCAGGACCCCCAGGAAGCCTCCCTCAGCACCACGCTCCCCTTCGGGGGGGGGGGAGACGGGCAGAACTCACTGTGTCTCTGCCTGCGTGCCCACTGGGGCTGGGCAGAAGCGAAGCCCGGAAAGCTGCCAACTTGTGTGTCTTATTCAGGTGTGTTGAGAGAGAAAGTCTGTTCTGGTAAGGAAGCAGGAAAGCTGATTCCCATACTGAAATAGCTTCTTTTGGAGATCCTGTGCAGGCGTTTGGAGGAAGCGGCAGGGCAGCAGGGAGGTGTTTGCACAGGGCTGCCCCGGGGCACTGAAGGGATGCTGGAGCACAGGCACCGCCCCAACCGAAGTTCCTGCGGGACTTTCGTGCGTGCAGGTGCTATACTTCATTTTTACACCTGCAAGTAGGAAGGGAAAACAGTGAAATGATACCCTTCTAGAGATTTATTTCAACTGACCACGTATCAGCAAAATAATAGATATTTGCAACTCTGAAATGCAATCAAAATACTTCAATATTTTGCTTCTGTCTACATTTCTTCACTTTGCTTTGTCGTGGTTCAGAAGGCAAAAACCGCCACCGCCGTTTTTGTGCTGCCAGTCTATATTCTTTGTGCTCCGTTTTTTATTTCCCTCTTAGTGTTCTTTAATAACCCTACAAAACTTTTTTCCTCCTGACTTTAGCAAGTTCTTTTATTTCATTGTGAAGATCAAGATAGAGATTGCTCCAAATAAAGTAAGACCTTATCTTGCACAGAATAATATGAAAAAGCATATAAACAGGTCCCCTATCTCTTTGTTTTTCCGTACCAATGCTGAGTGATTTATAGTCACAGTTTTTATTTGCCTGACAAGTGGCTTTAGATTAAAAATTCAGCAAAACAATTTTTTCCCCCTGTAAATGTATAGATCCTCTAGATTAATATAAATATTTTTAAAGCCCCTATTCCAATCGTAGTCCCTGATTTAGCAATGCAATTAGTGCCTAGTTACATTTAAAAACATGAACAAGCCACCCTCAGCGAGGCACTTAGGTGTGTGCTGAAATCCCGTTGGGTTTAATGGGATGTGACTACGCGGTTGAAGTCAGGTCACTGCTCTAAATATAGACAGCTGGATTAGCAGCCACTGCCTCAGCATACACTCAGGTGAGCGGATGTTGCTGACGCTGGAATTTTGCGCTTCACCTTATCTGATTTGTCAAGCGCATCTTCTTAAAGTCAGCTTGATCTGTGTAGTTACTCTGGCTCTATTGCTCTTGATTGAAGATTTCCTCAGTGCCGGCCCATTTATTTATTTTTAAATGCTACTAAATGGTTTCCAAAGAACCCCAGTGACAACGCCTGCGAGCACCGAGCAAAGGAAGGGCTGCACGCCATGCGTGGCAACCAAAGGGCCGTGCCGGTGCCATCACGCATTTCGGCCCTGCGGCACCCGTGTGCCAGCAGTCAGCTGCGAGGAAAGGCTTTAATCCTTGTGGAGATGCTGGTGTGCTCCCAGGCAACAACTGCTCAAACGAACGTTGAGGGAAGCTAAGGGCAATCTGCCTGGTCAGGGCGGGCGCCCCAGCCGTCACTGCACACTGTGCACACGCGCGTGCGGAGCCCTTTACGTGGCACCTGCCTGCACCGCTCCTCACGGCGGTCGGCGGTCGGCTGGTAATCCCAGTGCCAAACCGCGTCAGCTAAACTGGCCCCTCGAATGAAACAACGCAATTCGTTCCGATTTAACCTGCGCGCCCAGTGTCTGTCCGTGTCGATGGAAGCTGATGCTGCCCCGCAGCCGGAGCAGAAGTTTCCTCCCCAAAGCAGTAACTGGCCCCGTAGCATCGCAGCAGGCTGGTGCTCGGCTCTTGCTGAATCCCCCCTCTCCCCTGGCTTGTCTGCAGCGTGGCCTGTTCCCTTCCATCCCTTTCCGCACAAACGTGCAGCGTTCCTTCTTAAAAGAGGCTGCGCCCCCCATGGCGATGCCGTTGCTCTCCCCACGCACTCCTTGTGGCGATCCTCAGATTTTTCAGAAACACAAACAAAATCACGCTCTGCTACAAGCAAAAAAAGGCAAGCCATCAACAGACAATATTTTATAATTCTTTGAAATTTCTTTTTATTTGGGATTGTGTTTCTGTGAAGGAAAACTTCTTTATAGTTCTTGAAAAGGAGTCAGAAAAAGACCGGGGTGACAGAAGACTAAGAAAGTGCAGATCATGAAGAAATTTTGGAGGAGTTGTCTCTGCTCTGCTGTTCATGACACCACGGGGAGTCATAAAGACCTGTGCTAACAATGGTTGTCACTGAATACTGGCGAATAACTAGAAATGAAAATTAGGGTGAATCACAGTTTGTGCTTTTAAAAGGAAAAAAACCTCCTATTATATCCATCTACTACTGCCTATCCATCCAATCCTTCTTGAACAAGTCCACTATTACCCAGCCCCACGCTCTGGGATAATTGCTTTCCCTAAGAGAACCCTCTTCGATGGAAGCGCTGTCAAAACAAGGGCAAGTTTTGGTCCATCAACCTTGACAATGTCCTCTGACATTATTAGCTGAATTCATCAGCTATTAATGACTGCGAGATATATAGGATATACTCCGGTTAGCACTTGGAAAGACTTTCAGTTCACTTTTAGCTCTATTTATTCATTTAGACTAAAAGGAGTTATTAAAGGTCATGACTTCATTTCCAAAGTACCAGGTGAAAATACTTTTCAATTTAACAAAGAGAGGACACTGCTTGCAATAAAATCAAATACAATCTTCAGCAGTTTATTTGATTTTTAAAAGATATTTCTGAAAATTTTTACTTTCATTAACTAAATCCAGGTGTGGACTGGAGAAGTGAATGATGGCTCACAGTGCTCAAAGAGTTGTTGACTCCAATAATAAATTTTGGGACTTTAGGTTGTCAGAGAACAGCAACAGTATTTCTTGTCCTCCTCAACACTGAGTAACATGGAAAACCTGAAATATAATAACTACCGTGTGCAGAGAGGTTTTACAATAACTCTTACACTTTCACCTTATGATCTGAGATTTACCTGCGGAACACTAGTGTTCAGTCACGACTGAAGAAGCAGCTTTCTCTGCTCTTTTGTTCCTTAAGGAGTGTCTACGCTAGATGCCTTTTATCTTACGTGTTAGTGTCAAAGTGCTTTTGATATGGACGTTGCAATGCAAATTATACATCCTGCTTTATTAAAATTTTATCCAACTCTTTTTTTTTTTTCCCCAGGAGGAAATCTAAAAAGCCACTTGTACCACTGACTTCTGCCAGAAGATCAGACTTCACCTTTCTCATGTCCTACAACTGTTCGAGCTCTCAGAAACCTGTGCTGTGATTGTGATATAAAGCCCTAAATCTGCATAATGGAATGAGGCTGGCCCCACTGAAGATGTCAACAGGACAAGTGCTTTCTGGCTGGATTTGATTGGGAGGCCAGGCAGCAAGCAGATGTCAGCACATCTTCTCCAGGAGCTTCCTCAAGAAAGACAAAGGAAGAGCAGAGGGGTTTATCCACTGACCTTGCCAGGAGAGAGGATGGCAGACCCTGCTCAGGTGAGGACAAGCTTCCCAGCTAGAAACACAGGGATCTGTCCGTAGGAAGAGAGGGAAAGGACCAGGCAGGGGTCCTGGAAGGACAGAACTTATGGCAGCTTGGGATTTCTCGGGGTCTTTGTAGAATGATAGATGGTGTGTCTTCGGAGGTAATCAGACGTGTCAGGTAGGATTGATACTTGTCCTGCTTTATGAGAACTGTATGACTGAGAATAGAAAACGCTCCGTGTCGCAGCTGGATGATGGGTCACTCCTTGTGCACTGCCTTGGGGAGGTGGCCGCATCGGGGAGAAACTGCCTTCCAAAATCACCACATGCTTGCATTGCCCTGTGTTTCCTAGCTGGATAACCCAGATAAGTATTCATTTCAGATAGCACAGACTGCAGGATTCCCCCCTTTGCTGGCTATGGAATTTGGAAATGCTCGGTGAATTGTTTTGCTCAGTTTGCTCGAGGAAATGTCAGGCTCCCACGCAGGGAATGTGGAAGAACGCTGATTTCACTTAACTTTCCCCACTGTTCAGGCAGGGTTATAGTGCAGTGGAATTTACAGTACAAGATCCACAATCCATAGGCAGACCTCTTCCATGACCACAGAAATTTGCCTGCTCCCTTTGGTAGCTGCGAAACAAATGTTTCTGCTTCTGTGAAAAATGGCTTTGAGAATGACCAGGTGCCTGAGCAAGGCCAGATGTTGTGTGTGTTGTATCAGATTGGAATAAAAAGGTGCTTTTAACAGAAAACAGGTATGCACAAGATGAGCATAATGCCAAAAGAACATAAAAGCCCCTTTGTGAGCTTTTATCTAAGAGTCTGAAGCTTTGTGCACCTTCATTGGAGCTGTATATTTAGTTCTCCAAAGGCTGTAATAAAGAAGTCAGGCTGTAATCAATCAGATAGTCTTTCTGTAGTTATTCCCCATGAGGAAGCTTTACGGTTGTAGGAGTAATGAATTAATTTGTGAAGATGGCTGCGGTCTAAGAACGTGTCTAGGCACCGTGAACATGACGATAGCAAATGAAAAGTATTTCCTCTGAGGTCCAGTCTAAAGATGTTATAAGTACTGTGAGGTGATGTAAATAAGAATTAATTAGACGTACTGGTCAGAGCTTGTTCTGCGGCTTAGAGCAGGGCCAGCACACTACAGAAATTTGAACTATGTAAAAATTCATCCTTTAGGTTGGTTGGTTGTAATGTATATATGGCTTGGCCAAATGACCTTGCTTATTGTCCTTTGGTGCGTTTCTCCAAGTACCATAGCTGGGCTGCGGAGACAGAGCCTGCAAACCTCCTCCTTACTGTTACAGCTTGCGGACAGAAATGGTCTAGTGAGCCCCAGCTCAGCCTTGCAATTTAGAATGGAAATTGTGGCTTCCAGCTGATTACTGGAGAATAACAGGATAATGAGAAGCAAAACAGAAGGGAAGAAGTTGAGTCTGTGCATCAGCACCGGCACACGGCAGTGATGCAGGGGGACTGCTGCCGAAGCTGTCATTCACTGTGGTTTAGAACTGGTGACACCTGAATTTAGAATGTTTTCATGTTTTTTTCTTAGGAGGTAGCAAAGTGATTTTAAAGGTAGGGATCATGTTTTTGATGGGGGCAGCGGAGGCACAGTGCAGTGAAATGCCGTGCCTGAAGTTGTTCTGTGAATCCATCACAGAGCCTGGAATAAAACCTGTAGCATTAGAAGTGCAGCAGCAATAATTTATTTGCAGAGATCCACAGGGATCTTTGCAAGTCTGGTACAGGCAGCTGAATGTGCTTGTACCGTAGCACTGCTGTCATGGAAGAGCCATTTAGAGCTGTTGGCAAACCACCCTGTGAGCAGAAGGTGCATTAGGCTCCTCAGCCCGGTAATGTCCATTTTCGCTGGCCAAAAGAAATTATTTTTGCTCAAATATATGCCTAATGCAGATTCACTTTCCACTTGCAAGAAGAGAATGGTGGAGGAGCAAAACAATGGGCTCATCTGGATAATCCCGCAGCTTGGTGCTCACCGCTTTCCACAGCTCCTCCCTGCAGGTGGTGCCTGCCGCCGGCTGCCAGGGACGTTCTCCCTCCTTCGGGATGCAGCCCACGGGCCTTTGTAAAAGGGGGATATAAATTAACGTCCCTTGTGAACTGCAGACTTCAGTTTCTCAGGCTGCTCCAAAAACTTCGGAAGAGAATATTACTGGATTTTTCTCCTAATCCAGTCTGGCTAGTGGGTGGTTATAAATGCTGTGTATCTCCTACGGTAATTTGTATTTTCATTGGTCAAAGTTGGTAAAAACTTGACGGAAGCCTTGAAAAGGTGTCCTGCTAATGACGTCTCACCCGCTGTTGGCAAAACAAGCTTCATCTGTTAGGAAAGGATGATTTAAAATCCAGTAACATCTAGTAACGTTTACCAGGACATAAAGATGTTGGCTTCCTGCTGTAAGTGAAAACAGAAAAGATGTTAATATGTGCAATGTTTTAAAAATATCTTTTAACAAAGAATTGCAAACATTGTCTTCATTATTTTTACATTTCTAACTGTCTGGGAAGTGGCAGAGCTGGCAGTAACACGCAATGCAAAATGAATTGAAAAGAAACCTGTTACCTGGGGCACTAAAGGTAGGGGCTTCTTTTACTACACACAAAAAAAAGTTTGAGTAAACTGGCCATTTTGAGGTTCTTTGCTTTCCGTGAGACTTGGAGGTGTAATTATTGCAAATGCCGTCAAGGCACTAATCCATCCAGTGCTCGGAGGTCAAAATGCTTCATCAGATTAAGGGATTGTAAGATTTCTAGAAGATTGGTTAAGGTCATTTCAAAGTTTTAGTGGTTAGATTTTATTTTAGCAGATGCTCAAATGAAACAGATACACGACTGCACTTCCGCGGCAGCCCAGCGTTTTGACCCACGGACCGTAGCGCTGAACAACGTCCGCTTCAACATATTCCCTGTGTCCTGCAAAGCGAGCAGCCCTTCAGGGCTGGGGCGGCAGAGCCGCTTTGTACCTACTGCAGATCTGGAAACTGATGTTGGAGACTGCAGCGCGGGGCGGCGCGCGCAGCGTTGCTGCGGGAGAAGCAGCCAAGCAGAGTAAGGGCTGACTGAAACGAATCGCTGTTGGATCCAGCTCCTGGACCGAGACAATCTGCGCTCAGCCTCAGCTCTGCACTGCGTTTTCTGTAGCAGAAGACGAGGCAGGATCAGATAAACCCGAGCGCAGAGTGGCGTGAGAGGTGGAGAATCCTCAGGTCTCGGAATAACTAACTTCTCTTTATTTAGGGATTACATTTTAATGCCTAATTTCAGCTGCAGCCAGGAATACGCATAGTCACTAATTAAAGTAAACAGATGCATGAAAGCCTTGTTGAAAAACATCTGTCTGTTTGCCAAGGGGATGTGTGAGATTATGGCAGGTCTGTGACTGCCGTTTGCTGGGAATTTCTCAGCCAGCTGTGATTTTTAGAAAGCTTTCCCATTGACGGACTGGTTTGTGCAGGTTGGAAAGGAAATATCCAAAGAACTGTATGAGAAAATATCGATAGCAGTGCTGAGTGCTGTGCTCTGTGTGTCCCTACTGAACAGAGTGTTTGTAACCACGAGCTTTTTTTTCCATTAAAAATACACTTGAAAATATGTAGGTGCCTTTAGGAATTATAACAGGAGTACCCGTACCTCGAGTGAACAGTGCCTTCGTCAGCCGGAGGAGACATCGGCTGTGCTACGCAGCCTGCGTCCCCCAGCCACACGGCGCTGTTTACTAATAAGAAGCGGGTCGTTAGTATGAAGGGTTGAGCTCATTACTGGAAGGAGTCCAGAGGCAGCCGGCACAGAAATCGCCGGGAGTGAGACACCTCCGCGCCGAGGGCACCGGGATGGCCGAGGACCAGACGGGCACGTCAACCGGTGGCGCGCACGGGGTGCTCCTTGCCTTTTCACTTCTGCAAATCTCTCGCAGCATCTCTATGGGAGCTTTGCAAATTGGTTGGCTTTGCCTGAACAAGTGAAAAAAATCCCCTCAGCATGAGGACAAACCTCCAGGAGCAGGAGAGAGCCGGCTGCCACAGATAGCTGAACCCAATTAAATCATCTCTGCAGAGTTCGCCCCACGGTCATGAGGACAGTGACTTATTACTGGTAATTCAGCGGTGCCTGGAGTTGCTGAGCCCAGCTCTATCCCACCAAACATGCTAAAAACTCAGTACAAAATCCTGATTAACACCTCAGGGCCTTGCTGAGAGACCCATAATGAACCCCCAGGGGAGTGGGGGGGTAACAGGCTCAGTGACCCCGGGGGAGACCACGTATTCACCCAGCTATTGGGGGTTCTTCAGTTCCCATGTGCAACTTGGTTTAATCATCAATTACTTGTTTAATGTTTTCCATTCATCTGATGTCCATGTGGAAGCACAAACAGGTATCAAACTGCAAATGTTTTTGCACGGGAGCTGTGGTAGAGAATCACCCGTTTGCCGTGCAGCAAAGCCACGCTCACACGCTCAGGGAGAAAAGTGATGCACATGAGCAGGAGAAACCAGGCAAAGTTTTAGCTTGAAATCATAGGGCACTCAGCATTACCCTGCCCTAAACTGTGTCAGAGTGGGAGTCTGAATTTGTAACATCCTTGTAAGTACTACTTAGCATTTAAATTTAGGATTTTCTCTGTGGGCGATGCTAAAGACGACAAGTGTCTGCAAAGCTGGTGGTATCACACTGAATATGACCTTTTGGCCAGGCATGCATTAGCAGCCTGCTGTCAAGTTCTCCTCGCTTCTTGCTTCAAACTTCCTGAAAACGAAGCGGCTCTTGGCGCTCCGGAGGTGCGGGGCGTTGCACATGCTGCAGGGGAGACCTGCTCGGCGCTTCAGAGCACCGGCTTTGCACAGGCAGCTTTAACGGTACGGGGCGGCTGCTGAGAAACAACTGCAGTGTGTAACACATCACTGCTGAGCGCGGCAGGGTTTGTACGCTCTGCGTTTCGCCGTCTGCGTTGTGAAATAAGTAACTCAGAGCACACAAGGCAAATCCGTTAGCTACGCTGAGCCGCATCAGCTCGTGCCTGCAGATTTCCTGTGAATTTCCATAATTTTGACCGGTTCCATGTGACTGCGCCAGAAAGCCCCCGCTGTAGGATGTGCTTTCATTCTTTCCTTGCTTTCAAAGCAATATTTTCTTGGGTTGCTCACCTAGTTTTACTAGAGAAGCCGTATTTATTTTAGATATCTCAAACTTTGATTTAATTTGGTTCCAATTTTAATTAGCTAATTACGCTGTTTAACCGTGATCTAAGTATCTGAGAAGAAAAATGACAAAAATTTTAATTAGTTCACTGCAGTACATAACTGCTTTTCTTCTAAACTGGTGAGTAATTGACCATGTATTGCCTAATATGATTCGTTTGGTAGTTAATTACTTCACTCGCTGGATAAGCAAATGCTTGTAAGCAATTATGTCATGATTCCTTGGGGAAAGAATACACACATGAACATCTTCACCTTACTTACACGACGAGCCTTAGTGAGTTTGAAATGTGCATGCAGACACCCAGCCGAGGTGCCCGTGGCACCACAGGAGAGGGAAACACCGGCGCTGCGGTGGGGCAGGAGGGCCGTGGGTTACAGACACGGGTGATTGCACTGCGGCACCGAGCAAAGCTGGAGTGAAACCGCAGTCATGGTGTGTGCAGTGGAGCAGAGAGCCAGCGCTGACGGAGGCCGTGCAGGCTCCTTCCCTCAACCCGCTCCGCCGGTCTGTCGTACAGGATAAGTGTCATTTAGGAAATCACAGGCGTCTGTCATACCATTAACAGTCCCCCTGCGACCTAAAATAAATCCTGAGGTTCCAAGCTGCCGCCGGCCAGACCTCCCCATGCTCCCCTGCGTGCCTGTGGCTCGGGCAGGGTAACGGTCCTCAGGCAGGACCTCAGCCAGGGTGCCTGCCTCCCTGCGTCTGAGGGCATCACATTGGGTGTCCCACTTCTGAGGCGATGGGAAGAAATTAAATCTTTCTGAGGAGAAGCCGTTACGGCTGCTCGGCACCCATCCGGAGGGACACTGGCTTTCACCTGGCAGAGGGGACCAAGCAGGATCATCCCAGTGCCCACCCGGCCTGCAGAAGCTTTGGTGCCTGTTTTTCATGTGCCACCTGAAAATTTGTCTGCTAAAATCTTTTCAAGTGATGGTCAATAACTTCTGAGGACTTCAGCGTGGAAGGACGCGTCTCGCCGGGCTGCAGAGACTGAAATGCTCTTACAGCAGCACCACGTACTTTTCACACGTAACTTCTGCCCTCTTCATGACCCTGTGTCGGTAAGAGCTTTGCTGTCATTGATTTTCAGTCTCATTATTGGTTTATTTCTGTATCACACAAGTGCTCAGCGAAAACAGCCCAAGAGGAGAGCACAGCATGAATTGGTCAGCCCTTTATTTACTAGCACGAGTCAAGGGTCCATCACGGGCCTTTAAAAACAAGCGAAAGGAAGAGTAGCACAGGAAGATCAGCAGCGAAGCGAGTTGTTGTACTTTGTCATAGAGCAGCCAACGGCAGGGGAACGGCGACCGTAAGATGGGAAGTTGCTGTGCCTCCGCTCTCTCAGCAGTTTTCCTCTGTAACGTGCTCCTGGCAAAGGGATGGAAGACCTTACAATAAGACAAAAAGGAAAAAGCATTATCAAGTCTGAGAAAGGTGATACTTTGCTAAAATGAAATCAGAGATTATTAGAAGAACTTGATGTTTCTGGAGAGCTGCTTGCCCAGGAGCCGCGGTGGGCACGAAAGCCAGGTATCGGTCCTGGCCTGGGGATCGCGCTGCTCTTGCTGTGCCAGGCGGGGGGAACCCTTCAGGTGGTGCCGCGTCTGCTCACCGGGCGATGGCATCTGGGAACGGCTTCCAAGGCACCAAGGCAGGCAGTTACAGCGTTTGCATAAATAGGGCTACGAAAAAAAGTTGCTGCTCTATATCATTTTCCAAACAGACCTGTGCTAACCCAAGTACTCCCTGAGCGCAAGGACAGGGTGTCACCTGCCGCAGTGAAGAAACTTCCGATGGATAGCATGTATTGGAACAAACGTTCATGGCTGTTCGTACTTGGCAGTTTTCATCCAGAGCCAAGATCAACAACAGAGAATTGCACGGGAGAATATGCGTTGACCTTGCAAGCCAATAGATCTGAAAAATTTATTTGAACAGAAGTCACTGTTTACATGCGCTTTTTTTTTAATATGAAAAATGAAAAGCTGCTGACTTTCTGAATAATGGGCTCAACAAATTTTTGCTGGGTACGTGGGCTACGTGGCTATTTGTTTCACTACTGACGTATCAGTTCACAGGAGTCAAACTGACTTTCAGATCCATGGGGAGATGCACACGAACTTGCCGGGAGGAAAGGTGTCCCGCCTTGCCACTTCGCCTTCTTTCCCACTTTAGTTTGAGCTTCCCGTTTCCCTTCTCATTTCAATATCCTACAGAAGCTGTCACGCATATGCCGTTATTGTGCTGAAAGAAGTCATATTTATAGATGTACAAACTTTGTATTTTATACATACACACAGGTGTGTACAGGTGTGTGTGTATTTTGGGAGGGAGGGGATGTAACTAATGCCGTGGTTCCAGGTATGAAAGGTATTTGGGGTCCTCTGAAAAACACCAGCCTCTTCTATTTCCCGTGTGAGCTGCTGTCAAAGTAAAATTGAGCATGACAAAGAGCCCTTGAGCCTTAAAACAGAAGAAAAAATGAGAGAGTGATTGCCTCATGGAAGGTAAATAAGACGTTTTGGAAAGGGAGATGAGCTGTATGTTGGGTAAGGTGAGGTAATCAAGAGTGTGAATAGGCTGTAGAAGATGTACACAGATTAGGTGCTTACGCACATTAATTTATGAGTTTTGGACAAAATCCAGAAAGAAAGAAAATTGCACATGGGATCGAAATGCCAAAACAATAGGAAGGAGTTGATGTCTGAAGTCTGAAAGCCTCCATGAATGATATGCAGAGAAATGAGCACTGACCCATCTAAATAAATCATCCTCGATGTGGAATAAAACTGAGATCATGACAAGTCCCTGCTGTAAGAAATGCCAGCTCTGAGCAGATCTGTCACCCGAGCTGAGGAAGACCTGGCCATTGCTCTGTGGTTTTGCTCAGCTAAAGAACCTTAGGCAAGATCGTAGAATCATAAACTCATTTAGGCTGGAGAAGACCTTTGGGATCCCCAAGTCCAACCATAAACCTAACACTGCCAAGTCCAACCACTAAACCCTGGCCCTAAGCTCCACATCTGTATGTCTTTTAAATACCCCCTGGGATGGTGACTCCACCACTTCCCTGGGCAGCCTGTCACAGTGCTTGACAACCCTTTCGGGGAAGAAATTTTTCCTAATTTCCAACCTAAACCCACCCTGATGCAACTTGAGGCCATTCCCTTTTGTCCCATCCCTTGTTGCTGGGAAGCAGAGACCAACCCCCCCTCCCCACCGTCTCCTGTCAGGGAGCTGCAGGGAGCAATCAGGTCTGCCCTCAGCCTCCTCTTCTGCAGACTGAACCCCCCCAGGTCCCTCAGCCGCTCCCATCAGACCCTTCCCCACCCGTTGCCCTTCTCTGGGCACGCTCCAGCCCCTCCATGTCCTTCTGGTGCTGAAGGGCCCAGAACCGAACACAGATCGGTCCTCTGCAGATTGTCCTCTGCAAACTGATTCAGGGTGCACTCGATTGCCTCGTCCGGACCATTGATAAAGTTATTACAGAGAACTGGCCTCAGTACTGAGCCCTGGAGAATATCACTTGTGACCGTCCACCAACTGGAGTTAACTCCATTCACCACAACTCTTTGGGGCTGGCCATGCAGCCAGTTTTTTACGCAGTGAAGCATGCACCCGTCCAAGCCATTTCTCCAGGAGAAAACGGTTTCAAAGGCTTTACTAAAGTCCAGGTAGACAACAGCCACAGCCTTTACCTCATCCACTAAGAGGGTCACCTTGTCACAGAAGGAAATCAGGTTGGTCAAGCAGGACCTGCTTTTCGTGAACCCCTGCTGACTGGGCCTGATCGCCTGGTCGTCCAGTACATGACAATCCTTACAGCTCTTGTACAGAGTTTGTGGCATGATGCTAGTGGCACCACTGCATGATTTTGTATCTCCTACAGCATCAGAGGCAAGAAAAAATGCCCTGGGTGCCCTGTTCCAATAGCTGTTGTCAAACATGTGGTGGCTTTGAAATGGCATGACTTCATCCCGTGCTTCTGTCTGAACACCAGAAATCGCCTTGAAAAGAATTATTCTGATTTAGATCTCATTAGTATGGTTACATAACTAAAAATATTGTATGGTAAAATATTTCAGAGTTGGAGTGAGCCGGTTCGGCATGGGGGAGAACAAAGCCCCTATTCTGTGGCGGCCACGTCCGACTGTTTGACATTAAAACAAACAGCTATTTTCCGTGTAAAGGTTTAACGAATCGTGGGGACTTCCAGCACTTCCCACCCCATTAATGTGGTCTGACCCATAGTAAGTTTTTACAGGGAGAGGGGTGTCTCTCTCTCTCTCTCTCTCTTTTTTTTTTTTAATACAAGGAAACCCAGTCCTCTTACAGGCTTTTGCTTGAATTGGATTTTATTCCTCTTTTAGCATGTGCTTCATTTCTCTTCACTGCTGAGACATGTAAAGCAACAAATCTGCATGGGGTTAATGCCTCAGTACACTAAAAAAAGCAAAGGCTGGCAAGGAGGAGTGGGAGAAAGTAGATCAAGAGAGAGTGCTTTGTTCCAGTTCAAGTGCTTGAAGCATGAGGGAGCGACTCATGCTGTTACTGGAGACTGAAAGAATTTCGTTAAAGGTATGGGATCTGATTTAGTTTCATTTTAAGATTCAGTATCTCTGACAACCAACACAATAAAGTGGGAAAGACCCTTTCACAAATATTTTTGCACGTAGGGACTTCATCTGCTGTCTCACGCACCCTTTTAGATGGTTGCTATAACAATTTTTCATTTGCAAAATTAAAACTTTCTTGTAATACTGAGGATATTCAACACCAGGAAATCACGAAAACCTCAGTCCTCATTACTGTGGGCATCATTAACAACCAGCCATTTCTGTGTTTTGCAGATAGATATATTGAGCTTTGTCAGTTGAAATATTAATTAAGTTCCCTCCTACTCTCAGGAGTAAAACAGTGCTGGAACTACATTGGAGCATGAGTTATTTCTTGCTTCTCTTATGCTTGCAACCGACATTGTACATCTCCACCCCGATTTAATACATTATATTTTCTGTCATTGTGGGGAGACACTAGGGAGGTGTCGGGAGAATGGGGGGAGAGAGGCGTTTGATTTCCAAGAAAGGCATGAAGAGAATTTAGGGACTCTCAAATGTAACAAGAGCTTTGGAGGAGGGAAATTCCTTCGCAGCAGCTGGTTTTGTCCAGGCTGGCCTTGATGCTGCGCGTGCAAGCTATGAGTGTGCACACAAGTATGCGTGTGAAACACACTCTTTCACAGCACTGGAGCCCCTGGTGCTGCCCGCGCCACAGTCACTGGTGTGTCAGGCTGCAAGAGCATCCCTGAGAGCCCGCAGAAACTGGGGGAGACTGGGGAGTTTGAGCCCGGGTCACCGTGCGGTGGGACTGTGGGTGCAAGAGGGACGGAGGGTGTGAACGGCAGCTGAGGGTGGCTGAGCGTGAGGCAGCTGCTGCAAATGCTGAAGCAAGGGGAATTAGCAGAAATAACAAGGCCAGTGCTCGTCTGCCCGAGCAAAGAAGAAACGTGACACAGAGAGAAGGACGAGCGATCTGGCATCTGTAATGCAAAAATTACCAGAACTTTCTAAAGAGCCATATTTTGGTTGGCTGCTTCATTACTGGGGATGGAGAGCAGTTCAGGCTTGGCAGATTAGAAGAGCTGTCATCTTCTCATTTTCATATACTTCAGTACTTTGTAATCTTGGCAAAAGGAAGGTGCTGAAGGGGGTCTATTCTTGAGTTTCCAATTCTTGCATTTCCAGTGTTGATTAAACAAGAAAATCTCCTACAAGTCTCTTCTTGTTAGATTCTTCAGTCCTATTTCAAGATCAAATAGGCTTTAAAACAGGTCTGGATAAGCTCACAGGCTTAATCTGCTTGAAAGGTAGAGGTTGGGCAACACGCTAGACGTGACAATAGATCACTCTGTGCATCGCAGGTGCCCTCCTGTCCTCTGAAGATAACTCAATCATTTTCCAAGATTGCCGGGGACACAAATGTTCTGCAACTTGCTGTACGATTTGCACAGCACAGTTGTACCTGAAGGCAGCTGCTTAATGGAAACATTCAGTTTGCATTTTCTGCCACTAATACTTGAGTGGGATCAACATTATTGAGGCTAATTAGAATTCAGCGAGAACTGATTGTTCATTAGAGAGAGGAAAAAATGTTCCGTGGAGCCCTGGGTTTGGTAGAACTATTTCACATAATTAAGCAGTTCCACATCTTGGCATTTTATCCCTCTTGTTATCATTGCACTTTGTTAATAAGTTTTTAATTGCAAATCATCTCTATGACACAAATTACACTGTGTTTACTGATCAGCAAAAATGCCATGCTAACCAGCTTGGATGCCAAGCCCTTCCAAAGTACCAGCCGCCAGCTTCTCTCTCTTACGTGATTTAGTGTTAAATATCTTCAGGTAACTCAAAATATATTGGTTTCCAGTTTGAAGTGTGATGGACAGCACAGATCCTTTGCTCAGGCTCCAGGAACAGGGGAAGAATGGCTTTCATAACCAAAGACGTTTATTTATATGTGTAGACCAGCAAGTTTATCCGTGTCTCCCAGACGTTCTGGTTTATATTCCGCATTGCCACCACGTGTGCTCTGCATGCCTCAAACTTACGATAAGTGGCTGTTAATACCACTGCTGAGGATTGTTACATATTCACACTTACATGTATAGAATTTGTGCCAGGCTGAGTAATAATGATTTATCCTACAATTTATATTGTTTGTTTGTTTTTAATGAAGTGCCCAGGCTGACTGAATTGCTGGGAAATGTCTGCTTTCTCTTTACAAGGAAAAAACTCAAAAAACCTGAAGAAAGTGAGCTCCTTCCTTACTTTTAAAATCTTTACTTACCACCCTCAAGTCCAAACGGACAAGTCTGAGTTCATTTTTGTAACTGGTTTATTCTATGATACATGAAGGAAACAAGTGACTATTAAAGGGCAGGTGTGAAGTTTCTGTTCAAGTGACTAAAATCTCTTTGGGACCCAGGGTAGCAACCATTTTCATTGAAAAAAAGGGGATGAAAATTTCTGAAGCCCCCAATGAGATTTGTATTTCTCTTAGAGAGGGTTTTAGCTTTGGAGCTGTTTTTTAAACATGCAAAAAACTATTTGAAAATGTTTCACTTCAAGAGTTTATAGGGATTTAGGTATCAATCAGCAACTGAAATGAAAAAATATTGAAAGTTTGATTTCAAAAAAGTATTTGACTCAAATTTAAATAAAATCCGTGACACAATGGTGACAAGAATTCCGCAGACAGTGAAGGGTAGGTGTCCTTATGTCAGGCTGTCGGGCAAACACTGTTCTGGGTCCCCGCTTCCTGACCCCTGAAATAGTGCAGCACAGTTCTGACACGTTCAGGGGGCTAATTGAGATTGGCTCATTAGCTATTAGCATCAGCGCTGGCATTTGTCCACCAGCACCTGCGTGAAGATGAGGTTGGGGTTTCTTTGATCCAGGAGATTGACGACAATGCCATTAGGAAGACCTGGATTTTTGTCCTCATCTGCTGACTTTTTTGCGAGATCTCGGACAAACATTTATCCCTCACGGTTCAGCGACTGCATCTGCAAAATATTTAAACGTTTCTCATTAGAGCACTTAAAGAGCAGTTGACAAGAGCTTCATGGCTCTTCTCCGGGCTCATCTTGCTCTTCTGCCCTCAGCCAGGCTGCCCATGGCCCTTGGTTGGATGAGGTACACTCCAATTTTCACAGCTTACCCTGAAAGCATTTAAAAGCAAATGAAGTCATTCCAACTTTAGTTAACCTTAATGTGTCCATTTCTTTCTCAGATTATTAAAATACGTGCCTCCTGCATGCTTTTTAACGTGGAAAGTGTACTCTGCGTACACTCTGAACCACTGCAGGGTAAATTACAATCCCCTTAAATCATTTCCAATCATCCTAAACTTTCAAAATACACTGCTGGGTCTCATTCCTTTTTTTTTTTTTTTTTTTTTTTTTGATAGCCCTTTAAGAAAAAAAACTGTT